>JAUOBV010273528.1:0-11304 GCA_032360425.1 Rubia occidens
TGAAGTTCAAGAATACTATTTCAAGTACCGTTGGAATTTTTTTGGGGAAAACTAAAACTTTATATTAAAATATTAATATTTGTATGATTGGTTCTCTCTAAGAGGTGTGTGGTGATGGTTGATCAAATTATTGTTCTTGTTGAGCTAAACACGTATGTCACGAATGCTTGTTAGTTGTTGTGTGTGTCTGTACCTCTGAAAACTTTATAGCCACGAATATTTGAACTAGCATGATTACTCATTAGGGAAGGGGAAACTGAGTATTTTAACTATATTTCCATCCTTACATAGTTTGGAGAGGCTAGGAAACTGAATATTTGAACTATATTGTGAGATTTTTTTTATAAGCATTGGGTCATTGGCGTGTTTTCTTCTGTTCTACAATATTTGTTTGCACATTTTGAGTGGTATGGTATCATTTTATTATGTAAAAGCTGGTGTATGGAGAGCTTTCACTAATTTCTTCTGTTATGTATCGAACGGGAGGAGGGTCAAAGGATGTGTTGAGCTAAACATTTATGCCATGAATGTCTGTTAATTGTCGTGTGGGTGTTTGTACCTCTTAAAACTTTGAAGCTGTGAATGTTGGAACTGGCATGCTTGCTGATTGCATGTGTATAACCTTAAGTGTATGGATTTTAATGCTTTAGAGTTCTCCAGGATTTTATGTGGCCATTGTTGCCTCCATTTCTTTCCTTCTAATCAATGACAGTACTTTGTAGTGAATTGCCTTCTTTTTCCTTTTCTTTTCCTTCACCTGTGAAACTGAAGAAGAAATGTCGTATCCCTTGTAGTATTATATTGATACCTCGAATAAGCACAAGTTTTTCTTAAAGCCATAACTTCTTCTTTATCTAAAGAATGATGGTATAGACCATTATGTACGTGAGGAATCTGAAGCCAACGCCCTCTGCCATCCTGCAGCAGTGACTTTATTCTAACGTACTTTCCCCCTGATTTACCTCTTTGATGTCAATAATAATAGCTTGTTTGCTGAATCATTATATCTGCAAAATGTATTTTAGAATCTGTTTTATGACCTTAAATTTCCAGGTGATATTGTAATCTCTCCTACTTTCGGTGAGCTATCACTGCCATTATTGTCATTTTTCCTTGGTCATCTTATGTTATTTCCGTTGTTTAGCCTATTTTAAGACTTATGGCATTTCTCTCTCTTAACTTAGTTGTTGAAGTATTGTTTTGTGATTAAATTGGCTTTAAAACAAGACTCTTCTATCATATGGTAATTTTTCATTATTGCTTCTTTACCCATTAATTTGGTAAAGTACTGTTTTGTAATCAAAATAGGATTAAAAAAAGGAAATGAAAAAACCTAATGGTTTGTGTATTACGTAGTATTGTAGAAAGACATGGGCTGGATCATTAAGTTTACGTTTAATTTCTATGGCATTGAAATCATATTTGGATGCGAATGGAACCTTAAGATTGATCATTATGTGTTTGTAATATTCTTCCAACAAATTTGATGACGGTTGTTTCATGCTTAAAAATGCCTTAACTGGGTTCCCAAATTCGCAAAGAAGAAGGTTCAAGTGCTGGTCGATATTGAGAATGCTTGTGTGGAAGACAAGTTTGATATAAGGTTAGATCAGTCGGTTTTCATTGAAATGAGGATTTTGCATACTTTGCCTCGTAATTTCTTTTAAAAGATTCAGTCATCAATTTGTCTTGTTGCTTTGCGCAATCTGTATGAGCGATTAATCTTGTTTATTTATCTTTTTTTTCTAATAGTATTAATGAAATTTAGCAGTCCTCTTTTATTATGGTTAAGAAAAATATTTGGTTGCTTGTTTTTTCCATGGGTAACCTCCTGTCATCCAAAAATTCGGGCCCTTCGTTTTATCATTGTGAATTTATTTTTCTTTGAGTCATTGTGTATTCTGCTATTAATAGTAATATAATTATTTTGTATAATTTTGTTACAAGTATAGTAATCGGATGGTCCTAATCTTCTCGGGTCATTCTGTTGGCTTACAAAACCTTGGAAACATCTGCTACATGAACTACAGTGCAGTGCTTACATTCTGTTCCAGAGTTAAAGTCTGTATAATACAGTGATTATATACTTTATATTAATTTTTTTGATAAAATGCTTTAAATTTAGTGTTTCATCTGCCTATGATGCCTGCAATTCTTCTTCTACTATGCCATTATATAGTTTCCTGGCCACGATTTAGTTGTGAAACTGCATGCCAATTTCTTTTTGATGTATCATAACAATTCCTAAAACAGTACCAAAGTGCATGCTCCATAATGAAGAAGAACCGAGTTGGTCTTGCATGTCCTTTGCCTTTGTATACAACTTATAATGAAGATATAAATAGACATCTTAGAAAGATACTACCATTTGAATGGTTTATAACCTGTTTTATTTATAGTATAATTGTTGAGGCTCTCTTCCTCAATATGCAAACATTTCAGTATCTTAACGAAAATTTGATTTCCTGTTTCCTTGTCCTTGGCATGGACTTCTTTGTCTAAAAAATTGAAGATCGTGCTTTTAGATTCAATGATCCTTGGACATTGTGATTTACTTTCTCATCAACCTGTTGTAGGGTGATGACAAAACTTTGACAGTGAGGGATTTTTCCTTTTACTCTAATTGAAAATAACGCCAGCAAAGTCATGGCCTTAATAGTATATTACAACAACTTATAAATGAGATACACAAGAACTCTCGGTGTTAGTATTTTAAGTGCATATATTGATTAAAGTGATGCGAATTGCTAATCAGCTCATGCTATGGTAGTGCACCACTGATACTATTCATTATTCTATTTTATAAAAGAACAATGTCATCATAACAATGTCATTTATCATCAAATATTGTCCAAAAATATTCATTGACAAACTTATTTCATACAACCATTCAAGTTAAGCATAATTTATATTTATAGAATCACTGAAATAACGCAATCACTACTGCATAAGTAAATAATATAATATTACAAAATCATATCAATAACTTATCTTGAAAAGATTCGTCACGTGATCAATAAATTTAAAATGTGATTCACAAACACCGCGCATCGCGCGGTTTCATTCCGCTAGTTAATCAAAAAAGAATTAAAATTAAATTTTTCCTTACATAATTAGATTTTCCTTTATTTTCCATCCTCAATCAATCAGCAGTATTAGTTTCTTGAAAAATAAAATTTCAAATATATTCTAATTTGATTGATGATCTAGTTTCGCATCTTCAACCAAATGACCACTTAATCCAACTGCGGCTATTTTCATTGTTCGGTTTCTTCATTTTTAACATGTTTTCATTTTACGCATCCATTTTCTTTCATTCTGTTTATCAAGAAATTTTTTTTTTTTCGTTTTCTAAATCTTACAAATCCAAACTAAGATGATTTAAGGGGATGTGTTATTTGAAAGTCAACGTAAATGGAAGCTTCAATTGTACATATATCTCGTGCAGAGTGGCACTGCAGCATCTTCCACATGGTTGTGGTTTTGCACGATCTTACCATTCCCGAACTCTCCAATAAAATGTAGTGCATGATCCCTACATTCATGAATGAAAACCAAAAATATATTCGGTAGTTCAAATATTCCACATCCCTATCCTAAGAATAAATGATTTGTGAATAAAGTTTTAATAAGACTTGGGTGAGACGGTCTCACATAATTTTATGGTGAGACGGAGGGTTTAAGTACAATTATTTAAAGATGGGGATGACATGGGGTACTTTATATAATTTGCAAAACTTTAGTTTGTACCTTGTCTCACCATAAGTTAGGGTGAGACGGTCTCATATGAGTGTTTCTCATAAAGTTTTGGATTTCTTCTTTTGATATGAAAATATAAGATGTCTTGAAATTTACCATGATATCAGCATGCGTATCAGATTTATTGTGGCTATGTTAGGGTTTTTCATTTATTTGGTTCGATATTGGACCGTGGACATATTTGATGTGAGAGTTCACTAGTGGGGAACCCTTGATTAAATGCATGCAATCAAATGCGATTCTTGAGAAACCGCCTTTACTAAGAATTCGAATGGAGTTTCGAATTCGGAACTCCCTCCCAAGTCCCGCTGAAAACTATAAAGGCATATTTAGTTCAATTAAAGGCGGTTCTATTGAAGAACCGCCATTAATGAGGGGTCTTTATATGCATTTTGGGCCTAAGTATATATACCTAGGGTTTATTTTTCCTCCCTTAACTTATTTTTAGCTCTCTTTTCCTTCCCTTATTTTCCTTCCCCATATCTGCCTTCTTTCTCTTCATTTCTCTTCTCCCGCCATACGTTCCCCCTGTTTTTGATTTCCGCCTTATCCCCCTCTTTCTCTTCCACCGTTGTACGTCCACCTCCCCTGTTTTCAATTCCCGATGCATGGTGTGTGATTTTACACCAAAAATCATTCGAGCTCTAAATTGAATTTTCAATTCAGAATTCTGCAATCGGTATGAGACCAACCAGTATAGCTGCGTGCAAGTTCGTTTCACACGAGATTGATGAGACCTTTTCCTTAATCTTTAATCCACGAATTTGTGACCAAAATAACTAGATAAAGGTAGTGAATAAGAAAAACTTAAAAGTGAGAAAAAACAAGAATGGGAAATTATTACAGATTGAAAAAATATTCAGCTATGAGAAAATTCCGGTTCTGATCAATTCTGTACTGGCTTATGATCTCGATCCTCGATGCAAAGATGACTTTAAATTCATGCACACAAATTGGTTATAGTTTCAAGCAACCAATCTTTCCTTATCTTGTCAATAATCAGGAGGAAGCCTTAACAACTGTTTCTCTAACTAACATATAACCTAATAGACGCTCTATTTATTTTATATGTTATTATCATCAATAACAAGAAAGACCCAATTCATAACCAACAAAATTTGATGCAGGATTATTAAATTAAGACTGTTGTTCCCTTCCACTTATCGAACTTAAATCACAATTACTGATGATTGGTTCAATTGGTATTAAAATAACTAGCATGCCATCAAATATTGCGCACTACTCAACAACATGAAAGCAATCATAAATATTATGATCAAGAACAACATATGTTAGCATGCAATCAAAGGATAAAAGCTAATTCAATTTCACGAGAATCCACGCCAGTACTTCCTTGATCTTTAACGGAAAATATGAATTTACCTAGAAGACATAATTAAATTAAGAGAAAGTCTCAGGAAAGACAATCTTTCTATAACCTTATGGACAGTCCACGGTGATTTTTACCTTAAATGTTGTAATTTTTTTTTATAAAACTTAAATATTGTATTTTAAAAGTTAAAACAAGTACTAATATGTATTTAAATGTGAAAATATAAAAATATATTTTCAAAATTTTGTATGTAATTTAACAAATGCAATGTATAAGGTAAAAAGTAAGTGGCATGTCCATAAGCTTATAGACAGACCGCCTGTCAGGAGACCCACTCTTCAATTAATCTTCAAAAGAATAAAATAAAATAATAAAAATTATCTGAATAGAATGATGAAAAAGTTCCAACATGAATAATGTTGTGCGCAGAAAGACTGAGCGTGCGTATAATCTGCGTACATTGAAAATTAGTTAATGGAAAATTACTACAGCCAAAAGATAGATAAGGAATAAAATATGTCATTCATTATCCATTTAAAATTCAAAGAGAAAAAAAAATCTTCTTCTAAAATTTAGTAGTTTTCAAATCAATTCAGATTTTTTTCCACTGCATTTTGACTTGGCATAATTTGAGCCAAAAAATTCCAATATGATTTCCTTTTTTCAACATTTCCATCTTTTTCTCCTCTTCCATCTCCAAGTACCAATGACCACTTCTTCCATGCTTCTGGAATATTAGCCGGTATGGGCATATCGACCACAAACTGCTACAACTTGACAGTTCAGCCTCTAAATCTCTAAACTGCAATAAGATTCCAAATAGCATAAATTTCCAAGGATTTACTCAACATTTCAGCTCAATAAAAACTCAAAACTCAGGGTAAAACTAACCCAATCAAACTTCCCTACACTTAGATTATGTTAGCCAACGAGCACATTCAAATGAAAAAATAAATGTAAACGTGAGACTAAAACAACTATAGCAGCCTAAAATATTTTTAAAAAAATCATCACAATTAGAATCAAAATACAATCAACCATCATACCACAAACCATTCCTCTTTGATTATAAAATCACATCATCCTCACATTCTAGTAAAAAATATGAAATAAAGTCCAGCCTCACCAAGATCACTTAATATCTCTCAAAATCATAATCAGGTCAATCACACAACACCTTCCCTATTTGGCAAAATTTAGGTTATTTTCACCTACTCAATTTTCTTCTTACTCTCTTAATACAATCAGCTCAAGTCACCCTTTGAAGAACCGCCTTTGATTGGGATCCGAAAGAGGTTCCGAACTCGGAACTCCCTCCCAAGTCACCCTTTTTAATTTAAAGGTGGTTTTTAATCCATTAAAAGAGGTTATACCTTTAATGAAAATCGATTAAAGGCTGTTTTATGATAGATCCGTCTTTAATTGGGTGTCTTACCTAATATATGAATGAAACTTAAAAGCCCTAAACTTTTCTATCCTTAGTCTTTTTTTCACCCAACATTGCGCCTCCCTAGGGTTTAAGCCTAAACCCTTTCCCAGCCCTCCTTAAAGCGTCGTCTCCCTCCCCCCGTAACGCCCATCTCCGCCGTCGACCCATCATCCTCCGCCGACCCTCCATCCTCTGCCCAGCGCTGACCCTCCATCCCCGTCTACTGCCCACACGGAACCTATTTCGAACCCAATAGAAGGCGGTTTTCAGAACCACCTTTGATTAAAATCGATCAAAGGCATTACTAGAGATTGCATTTCAAAAGTGCCTTCTTTGGTCCGATATAACTGCCTTTGACCATATATTTGAATAAATATATTAACAAAAATATTATCATATTAGATATTGTCAAATTCGTCGTAACATTTACTTTCTTAATATCAATTTTATGCACTGTTATTGCACGCAATAACATATATTTACAGTCGAATATGTGTATTAAATATCGTAAAATAACGCAATAACATATATTTACAGTCGAATATGTGTATTAATATCGTAAAATAATTATGTTCAAGTTAGAGAGTGATAGAGGGAGTAACATGGTTTACACCGGAACATGGTTAATTCAGGTATAAGGAGTGTAATATATATATATATATATATATATATATATATGGAAATACGAGACTTAATTAGAATAATATGAACGTATAGGTTTAAACTCTGCAGTGCAAGCCAAATCTTTGAGTTTTGCTTACAAACATTACATATTTAGAGCAAAACATATAATTTATATTTTTTTATTCCAAATGTGTAATGTTTTACTCTAAAAATGTAATATTTCTAACCCAAACTAAAATATTGTAGGCGTGTGAGTTTACTCAAATAGATTATAATCCCAATTTGACCTGAATTTTAATTGTTGTAACCCACATTTTTTTTTTGTAAAATTGCACTTGAGTCCTAATATTTCTATAGACACACGATCGAAGAGACATATATCTTGTGATGAATCCTCATTGATTCAGAAATTCGAAACTCTATTCTCCAAACTGTCATGGAAATTCTTTACCTTGTATTTCTGTATATTCCCGTGTTCATCATTTCCCTTTCCATCTTGATAGGCCGAGTCCTCCGCCGGATTCGAAACCTACCACCGACCCCTTTTTCGGCACTGCCAGTCATCGGTCATCTCTACCTCGTAAACCACCCTGTCACAAAACCTTATCAAAGCTCTCACAAAGGTATGGCCCAGTACAGTGGCGGAACCAGGACCTCATGCTAGGGGGGCTGAGAAGGAGAGTAATTTTTTTAAAAGCTGAGGGCGGTGGAGACGCGCGGATGATGGTGGCAGCGCGGCGGCAGAAGGCGTGGATGGAACGGTGGCTGTTGAACTAAAGTTGATGTGAACTATGGTGTTGTGAGAATGTGAGCACTGAGTCTGGAGCTGCCGACATTAAGATTGGCTAATAAATTTAGGGTTGATATTTTGGGCTGGGCCGATTTGGTTCAGCCCAAATGCCCTTTTATTTTTGCCCATTAGCCTACTAAAACGACGTCGTTTTACTAAGGGCAAAAACGACATCGTTTTGTTTAGTTGGGCAAAAAAAGGAGAACGAAGCCAGCGTCTTCTCCGGCTATTCGCCGCCGCCTCTGCATTTTCTCAAGGGGGGCGGGAAGCCATGGATTTTGATGGTGTCAAGACCTAAATTTTGGGCCACCATATCCTAGGGGTGGTACCAACACCCCCTCGTCACCCCTGGTTCCGCCACTAGCGATTGACCATCAATGGGCTTGAGCATGGGTGAAAGAATAATTTCCCGTAATTCATTATTATTGATCATGAAGAGAATAAATAGAGAGTACAAAGCTTGAAGGTAGACTGGTTCTAATATAACTCTAACTAGTCAACAAGATAAAATTAAATCAAATCATCTAACTGATTTATTCTGACAATGGTTGTGCAGACTTGAGTTTGGTGATTCCACAAGGACATGATAAATTGACTTGAAAGAAAATTTTCCGACGGAGCTATGATGCCAGCACCAATGGCCTACCCATATCGAAGTCGGTGATCGAGTTTGGCGTATGACAATAGCATCCGCCGGGTGAAAATAGCTGGCCAAAATGTCTTCCCACCACCATCTTGTATTAGGATCCACCATGTCACTAAATTTAGAGAAAGCTTTCGATATACGGTCCGAGTCTGGAACAAAAAAGTTTCCATGTCTGCTCAACCAAGGCTTGTAGTTGTAGCAAATACTGTTTTACAAACCAGAGTTTAATTATTTGCGGAATCCGAGTCTTAAAACATCTACTCTTTTGATTACGCTACGTCATGACCATGAGGGCCGTGGTCCTCCTGTTGCTTCAAAAATAGATGAGCTAGGGAAATATTTTTCTTTGAATACCCTTTCTACAAGAGATTTTGGATTCACAAGTAGCCTCCACGCCTGCTTCCCCAATAGAGCTAGGTTAGCTACTTTTAGGTAGCGAAACCCCAGTCCTCCATTTGTCTTCGCTCGCGCCATTTTATCCCATGACACCCATGGAATCTTCTGCTTGGCGGTCTTGGCAACTCCCCACCAAAACTTTCCAATCATACTTCTAATGTGATCCAAGATCGTATCAGAGATAGTGAAACAACTCATGGCATATGTCAGAATTTCCCGTAAGACTGAATTTATAAGAATCTCATTCCTTGCTTTAGAAAGGTTCTTTTCACGCCATCCGTCAATCCTTTGCCTGATTCGGTCTTTCAGGTTTTGGAAATATCTTTCTTACACTGACCAATCTCTGAAGGGAGACCCAGATAAATGACATGAGATGCTCTGGGATTTTTAAGATATCACATACCTTGGCTGGCACTTCCATTGTTGTGTAGGGCTGAATACAATTCCAGACTTGTCAATGTTTATCCTCTGTCCTGAGACATTCTCAAACAGAGGAATAACCTAGTGGATATATTTTTCCTCTTTTCCTGTTGCTTCCCCGAACAAGAGAGTGTCATCCACAAAGAATAAATGTGAAATTATTGGCCCAAATATAGATGCACATATTTCTTTAATCTTTCCTGCACACATAAGATCATTAGGAAGACAAGAGAAAACTTTAGAACAAATGATAAAGAGATATGGCGATAGAGGATCTCCCTATCTGAGCCCCCTCTTTGGGTGTAAAAGCCTCATCTCTCCACCATTTAAAATGAACGAAAATGAGACTGTTGACAGGCATGGGCGAATTAAGCTGATAAAAGATTCAGGGAAGCCCATCTTCTTCAGGGTACAACATACGAATTCACATTCAATTCTTTCAAACGCCTTGCTCATATCTAGCTTTATACTCATATGACCCAAACTACCGGTCCTCTTGTTCTGTATAGTGTGATGGAACTCGTGGGCAGTGTGGATATTATCAGTGATCAATATTTTGGGGATGAAAGTTGACTGTGACTCAGAGATAATTTATGGAATCATTCGTCTAAGTCTATTTGCCACCACCTTTGATGCAATTCGGTAAACCACACTGCACAAATTGATGGGTCAAAACCGTGAGATCAATTCTAGCCTTGGGGTTTTCGGGATCAAAATAATATAATTGTAGTTGACCAAAAGTTCAAAACCTCCATTGTTAAGAAATTCAAGCACAAAAGTCGTGACATCAGACCTAACAATATACCCAAATTTTTGAAAAAAAGATGGGGCTCATACCATCGGGTCTAGGTGATTTTAATGGGTGCATCTGCTTCACTGCCATCGCAACATCAACTTCAGTACATGGCCGCACCAGTCTCTCGGCTATTTCTTCTGCAATTCTTGGTTGTAGGCGACTTACCACCTACTGGATAGCTTCTTTCGAGGGCGCCGATGATGAAAATATTCCTCCGAAGTAATCTACAATAATCATTTCAATGGTAGCACCATCCATTTTTAGCTCCTGATTTTCATCTCTTAGGCCTTCTATATGATTAATCTCCCTTTGCTTTGATGAAAACTTGTGGAAAAAACTTGTATTTCTGTCTACTTTTTTATACCAATGCTGCTTCGCCCGTTGTTTTCACCTTATACTCTCAGCATCTTGCAATAAATCATACTCCTTTCGCAATGAGACCATTTTCTCCTTTATCTCTTGCGTAATTGCCCCCCTCCAATTCTAGGATAGCCTTCTTTATTTCTTTCAATTACTTCAGTATATTTGGGGATTCCGTCTTTCCCTATTTCATCAGACCGATTGAGCAATTATCCATTCTCTGAGGTAAGGAGGTGTCCCTCTCATTCCATAAGTCCTCCACAATTTTTTTTGCAATCACTAGACTTGATCCAGTGCACCTTAAAGCAGAGCCTCTTTCTTCTTCTCTGACAACGTGCTGTAGGATCCCTTGTCTATAGTCTGACATGCAAACACATATGGTCGAAGTATACCATAGGTAGCACATGTACTGAAGACCACGGAAAACGGTCATACAAGCTCTGATTGCTCGTCGCCCTATCCAGTCTGGCTCTTAGTATCTGGCTGAGCTGCCAGTCGGCTCCATGTGAATTTCAACCCTGTGTAGCCAAGATCAAACAAGTCACAAAAATCAAGAGCTTCTCGAAATGCTTCAATCTGCCACTATGCCCTTGGTCAATTTCCCTGAAACTCATCTTGCGATAGGACCTTAATAAATCACCAAGATATAGCCACAGAATAGTATAATCCAAATTAAGCTATTGAAATTGCTACCAACCTTTTCTTCTTCTTGATACTGCTAGCTCCACATAATAGCCAGTGATCCAAATTT
>JAUOBV010273744.1:0-11300 GCA_032360425.1 Rubia occidens
CACGAGCCACATTTAACAAATAACGATGCATGCGCTTAACACAACCATTCTGTTGTGGTGTATCAACCATAGATGTCTCAAAATTAATCTCAGACTCAGTAAAGTAAGATCTCAAAGGTAGAAATTTTGTACCATTATCAGCCAGAACACGCCTAACCACGCGGCCAAACTGATTCTTGATCAAAGTACAAAATTCAATAAATTTAGATGCTACATCAGACTTAGCAACTAATAAATAAACCCAAACAGATCAGGAATAATCATAAACTATAGTCAAAAAATAAAATGCACCACTAGAAGATTGTGTTTTATAAGGACCCAAAATATCACAATGTATTAATTCGAATGAAGAAATATCATTCGAAGAACTTAAATGAAAACTATGTCTAGTCTATTTTTCTCTATGACAGATAGAGAAAGGAACATAAACATTATTTGTGATGAAATCAAGAGTAAAAACAGAAGACAACACCGTAGAGGAATGATGCCCAAGACGCTAATGACACAAATCAGAAGAAGGAACTGAAACAACTGTCCAAATAGACTGCAAGATATGGGACAAACATTCGTATCCAGCAGATGAAGCCAATAAACCCCCCTGTTGTTCACCCACACCAACCACAGTCCTCGTACTGATTTTCTGTAAAATGCAATAATTTTCAGTAAACAAATCTAAACATGTTAATGCAGATTACAATCTAGAATATGATAATAAGTGACATTGCAGGGAAGGTATGTAGAGAAAATGAGTAAGAGTAACATCCCCAAAGCGAATAGAACCGTATTGGGTTGCAGATGACACAAAACCATCAGGAAATATAACATTCACAAAATGAACAGCAGTGGTGATATCAATCAGAGAACCTTTGTCACTAGTCACATGATGTGAGGGTTCCGAATCAAGAATCCATGGTAAAGTAGACTTACCTGACCCATGGTCAGACACAACATTAAACTGATTAAATAAATGTAGGGTGGTATTCCATTGGTCATCAGACAAAGTAGGACCAAAGTTAGCAAGGGCTGGAGTAAGCTGGGCAGCAGCCACAGAGTGTCCAGGTAGGGACACGGTAGCACCGGCAAAAGGCGGCAAAGCCTGCCGGATTCCGGCAGTGGTTATTGGTGGAGATGGCCCTATCTTCTTGGATTTCTGGTTCAAATCCCTGAACCAATCTGGTACGCCAGTGAGCTTGAAATAGGTATATTTGTTGTGACCCTTGCGATGACAGTGCTACAAGTGAAATTATTGTGATCACGTGAAGTGAGTGTAATTGTCGAAGAACCCAATGATGGTAGGCATCGTGCAACATATGCCATAGACTCAGTTGAAGACTCACGAGACCGAATGAAAGATTTGTGATTCTCCTCCTGAGCAACAAGAGCATATACGTGCATGACAGGTGGAAAAGGATCGGTGGTCATGATGTTGGATCGCAAGGTGTGATAGTCTTCATTAAGATCGAGGAGAAATTGATAGATCATGTCTTTCTCACATTCTTGGAAGGCATTAATAGCATGGTTGCATGTGCACAGTGGTTTACAAGATTCACAGGTGAAAAATAAAGGAGGTCAAAGTGATTTGTAATCACTGAACAACTTCTTCAGTTTGCCAAAATAAATGGCAACAATTTGACCATTCTTCCAACAATTCTGTATATCTGCAAGCATCTGTAAAAAAAGTTGGACCATTCTCAAGAGTAAATAATGCCTTAAGATCATCCCAAAATTCTATAAATGTGGCATAGTAGCTGATAGATGAACGCAATGGTGGATCTAGAGTATGCAAGATCCAAAATACAAGGGTAGTATTAACTCCGCCAATCAACTACATCAGGATAATGGTTCCATTAATGAAACCAGTCTTCTTCTTGGAAAGCATAGTGCCAAAATTAGCAACAGACCATTCAAGGTAATTATCTTCACCTTTCAGTATGACAGGAAAGATTGGTGAATCAAGGCCGTAATTAGTACTAGGATTGTAAGGATCATTCAGAGATCGACCAGTAGGGACAGATCCCCTAGAGCCATATTGTTATTGCAACTTTTTGAGTAAGGCTGCAATCACATCGGCGGCATTGAAATTCTGTAGATTATTAGCCTCAGTTTGAGCGGTGATGTGGGCTTACTGAGAAGCATCAAAACTAGAACCATGTACACACATAGTTGTGGACCAGCAGCAGTGCAGATTAGCGGTACCGTTAACACAATGCGACGGTGCATGGGATACCAATGGCGGTGCGTGGAACTGGGTCAGCATGTGGAGAGCTATGCATGGACGGATCGATGTGGACGGACGATCTCAACACCTTGAGGAGAAGTGCAGCGGTCGATGGACTGGAATCGGCAAGCAGCGGTGGTGGAAATCAGCGACACGTGTGACAAACACAAATATTGGTATGGAATTGAACCAAATCATTCAATACAAAATATAATGCAATAAATAATATAGAAATTTCTAAATTCAAACATAAAGATTGCAAGTAATCAGGAGCATATATGACTTCTTTGGTTTTTCTAAAATTTCACTCTTGCATATAGTCGACAAATCCGCATCATTCATTAAACTGCATCAACACTTTGTTTACCAATTAAGTTCTTTACATGTACTATGATATGTATGAAAGATAGCTAAGCTCTGGACCACAGTGGTTGGTAGGATAAGTTGAACCCTTTCACTTCAAAACATCTTATTCTTATGTATTACCAATTAAGAATCAGAAACAAATTTCCATAGAATTGGACTTTCATATCTTTCCTGATCAAGCTGCATTCCATCTATCACTTGCTAATTGTCCAAGATTAATTACTTATCCAAGACTAATTACTTATCCAAGACCTACTAATTTACTTATTATAGCAACGAGGGCTATTCTTAAGTGATGCATTACTAATAATCTACTCCTTAAAAGTTGCTTGCAAGTCGTGAATTTTCTTTGGGTTAAGGTAAATCAAGAAAGGGACATTTAAGCACAGACAGAACTAAAACTAATTAAGCAACGATATGAAATATAAATTCTAACCATAATAACAACTCAAAATAATGCCACCCAAAGGGGTAGGGAAATTTCATTTACTCCACAGAATACATCAATACAGAAAAACTCATAGAATCTTCAATTTAATGAGGAATCTCAAACCTGAAACGAAGGCCACTAATGATGTGGTGCTATATTTCAACAAAGCACACACACATGTACGTACACACACATATATGATCTCATGTGGAGGTAATAGAAAGAAAAAATACAAAAAGGGACACAAGATTCGCATGTATTGATATATGTTTATAAGCCACCATCTCACCAAGTGCTTGACAGATTGAAGTCTTTATTGCTTATATGAAGACTCATTCTTAATTTTATTATAGTTCTCCTAATTTTGTACAAAAGAAACATATTGTGCCTGAACAATAAAGTGAAATTCATGTCTTCCATACTAGATATCTTCTCATGATCCCCTTCATCAGTCTGAAACCAGTTATACCTACTCATGGGGCATTCACTGCAAGGGATAGAATTTTAAAACATAACAATATTCGAATCAATGAAAAGAATTTTACGTATGGAATGGCTCACGTAACTTACCAATAAAAACAGGGGTATCCTTTTTCCATTGGTAATTTATAAAATTACAAGTCCAGGAGGAAAAACAAGAAACCTTGTATTGTTGAGGGCTCATGTATTTTCCAATAAGAATATTTGGTAAATTTCTCAATTTCTTTTCCACCTACCTCAATACATACTGTATAGAGTTGAAAAACTCTCCAGCTCAAGTAAATCACAGATCTTTATGGATCGGGAAAGGTCAGTGCAGACCGAGTGTAGATTTATTAGTATTTGTAAATTCCAGAATGTATCATGCAATATGACTGCATCACACAATATCAAAATGAGAGTCTCCAAGTTAATTAATAAGCAGTAGCATATACATCATCCATGAGCCTAAACCATCTATTTGAATTAATCATGATATGATAAAAATATTTACACCAGTGAAATACCATAATTATTTATATTAGAGGTGATTATAACCACTTTGTTCGGAGCATTAGTAAGAGTTCTCATTAGTACTCATTACTTCGTAATCTGCAACTTAGGACTGCATCAAGGAAACCAAAACACAAAAAACAAAACTTTGCAATCAATAGTTAGATACCTAATCATCACATATTATTATCCACCTTGGTTAGTAAAGAAATTTTTTCTTACCGACTCAAAGAATACTGTTTTCCTTTTTCAGCTAATGCGTAAAAATAAAACATTTATCTCATCCTCAAAATGATAAAAAAAAAATTAAACGAAACAAAGCATAATCACAATGGCAGATTAATACAAATCACACACATAAAAGAAAAAGAAATCAAATATAAAAAAATAAAAATCAACAACAATGTAAGATAGAATTTTGATGGAAATAATACATGTGAAAATTTGAAGTTCCTGCCTGGATGTGAAATTTTAGGTTGGTGATGAATGAAATAAAAGTGCATAAAAGAGGAGAAATTGGGGGGGGGGAACAATCACCTCATAGAAGAGAAGCCCAAAATCTTGAAGAGCTTCACCTGCAGATGGAATCAACTCCGCGGGTTAATTATTCGCCCACTAATACCTGACTCTAGCCGAGTATTCTTTGGCCAGACTTGGAAGTGAAAAAGATGCTACTTGACCTAGATAGGAATGTAGAGCAACACCCTTTGCTCAACACATGAACCACTAATACCGCCACCATCAACAATGAAACACTAATACCACCACCATCACCTACGTATCACTCTTACTACCATCGTCACTGCACCACTAGCCCACCACCAAAATCTTCAATTCAATTGAACTTAACGGCTTTGGATTCAAGTTAAATTTGATGTTCACGAGGAAGAGTCGCATGCTAGTGTGGTGAGATGAGCGTATCAGCATATACTGGACAATGATGGGGAAAGAAAGAAGGAAATAGATTCCGATCGAACCAGACGTTAATAATGTTCATGGACATTTATAAATTTCAAATAGTAGATATAATATACTGTTAACCGTTATTATGGTCAATTGTGTTCATTTAGTTTAAACGCAGGCCCAGTGGCTATGCTAGTGGGTTGAATTAGTAAGGCCTATTTTATGTGTTGCCAATGTCGGTAATAGGTCGGTCCAATCTCGCATAACATAATTGACATGCGATGTCGCACAAGTAGTTGGTCGGACACATGTACACTGCTATTCTAGTGTGCTAAAATGGCGAGGCCTGCAGATAGAGTAGCTAACGTCGCTTAAACTTTGGTTCACTGTCAATAAAGTCGAGTGATATGCAACGTCGAATTGACTGAGGTAGAATTCAAAAAACATTGTTACGACTATATATATGTTGCCCACCTCATACATCACTTCAAATATTCAACTTTCCCTCTAATTTCAGCAGTCCAAATGCCCATCTTCTCAAAGGTATGGTTTCAACATGTGGTTTCATTACTTTTGTTTTTGTATTTGTCATTGAAAATGTTAAGTAAATAGTGTGTGAATCTGTTATTTGCTTTATGTTTTGAAGTTTCCATGGATTAGGGCTCTAGGGTGTTAGAATGTGGGATTAATGTCTTTCCTAGTTAATATGGCCCATTTTTTTTGTTTGGGATTTCATTTTTGCTAGTTTTCTGCTATTGTTAGTGTATCCCCTTTCCATGAATGTGATGTATCTTGTACATCGATCATACTTCGGTTGGAGGGACCGTGGTGCAATGTCGCACATTCATATTTTATGCAGTTTACCTAGTATGAGACGTCACACCCTAATCGGTTAACCAATAGGTTATACCTATTTATATGCGACGTCGCTATGACATGTTGAATTGATAAATTAATTGATTCATAGATAAATTGAATTGATTTCTATCAAATCATTACAATATAAATTTCAGGAATGGCTAGCAATGTTGGTTCAAGCTGTTCCCCGATTGAGGTGAGCGATTTTATATTTATATCTAAATTGCCTTTTATTGTATTACTTTCATTATAATTTAATTTATAATAATTTCGTTGACCAATACAGATTCGTAGCGATTCAGATGATGATCGCCCGCGGACTACATTTGGTGATATCATTTCATACTTTGTCTGTACACTGACCCAGATGAACTTTGGGTCAGTTCCCATTCTGGTAAGTAATCCTTGTTACACATAAATTTTATTTTAAGTAAAAAAAACTTGATAAAAATACATTCATATTTACTGAACTTAGTTTTCTGTTTAAAAATCAGTACGTTCCTAGCCAGATTGTGGAGCTCTTGTCGCCGTACAATTCGCCTGTTGTTCTCAAGTGAAACGGATAGGAGTACCACATTCTTTACTTGGGAAATAGGAGGATGAAGGCCCTGATGCCGAAGGGTTTTAAGGAGTTTCTTGATTCTGAGGAACTCGGGGTTGGGGACACACTCTACTTCGAGCTGATCAATGGTGTCGAGCCTATAGTTTTTAATGTTATAGTTCTTTCCTATAGATATAGTTAGTTGTTTAGCCTAGACTTGATCTGAACATTTATATAAAACAAGTTAATTCGTAAATGGAACAATATTTATCTTCTCGTATTTTAATCTTTAATATTGAATTTATAATCTATTTGTTGAATGTTATTTTAATGTTATTCAATCCTTAATATTTAACGTAACATATAGATAAAGTTTTAATAGTTGTATCATTAACAAAACTGAGAAAGACTTGTGTGTAATGAATAATTTGTTTCAATTAGTCTGAAACTGGCAAATTTTTGTTGCGAACAAAATTTTTAAATAAATTTGAACTGTTGATTGGCTTCTTGGTGGGCTAAAATTATTAGGCCCATGTAAGTCTATAACATCGGTAAGGGATCGATACCATACCGCTGTATCCGACAATGGTGCGAATTGCACAATACGAGGCAGGCTTCATAATGGTTCAAAATGACGTCATTACGGAATGAGCATAAATAAGGGGACCCTAACAATCAGTTCAAGCTGCTCTTCACAAGTTTCTAGCCAATTCCAACAGTCTCCCCCATCCCTTCTCTTCTCTCTTGGAAAAAAGTTATGGTTTTCTAATCTCCTAACACGTAATTTTTGTAATCGCTACTTCACATTGTTGAATCTGTTGTCCGTGAATGTGTTCTATTTTTTTTTGTTATCTAGTTTTTCTCAGATTTATGAGAGTGTGAACTTTCCTTGACTATAAACGTAGGTACTATGTTTTGGTATGTCTCCAAAGGTTTGTTTGATTTTATGTTGACAAAGCTTCAAAAAAAAATTGGGTTCATGTGTTTCTTCTCGTAGATTCCTTTGATACCCGCGACGTCGGTAAGCTTCCAGTCACAACTCGATTTATGCGATTAGGGAGCGACGTCGCCAATTCTTATTTCTAGTAGCTTGTTCTTCTGTTGAGACATCGCATCTATGTCGATCTCACCCTCGGTATGACCGAAATGTTACCGATGTCGCATTATGGCATTTAAGTTAACTTTGGAATTTCATATATGGACGCATACTTGTTTCGGTCATGTCTTCGGTTTTATCGACCACTTAGAAAAGTTGCTGGTACATGTCGACCACACCACAGCTTTGGACCGACATATACCTATGACTTATTGCCGACGTCGCACCTTGCATTCCATAGGCTAGTTTGCACATAACATTTTCACTTTTGATACATGTCTAACGACTGTCAAAGGATTGCCTAATCGGCCCCCTTTTCAGGTCTTTGATCGATTTACATATACATTTACTAACTCATCTTCACACTTTATAACAAATAGTATTTTTTTTTATTTTCATACATTTCACCACACAACAGAGCAACCAAGAGCCTGTTTTCTTCTACCTTGAACCTATATGATGGTTGTTGATAGCCCATGTTTCGACTGCACTTTGAAGCAGTAGAATTTTGGGTAAGGCAGTTGATATTAATATTATTTGTTGCTAATTGCTTATACATATAATTATATATTTATAAAAATTTCTAATGAATATGTTTTGAATGACTTAGTACATCTCGAGAAACATTGTGCCACTAATGCAAAATGAGAAGACCCATGTTATGCTATGGTGTAACAGGACATAGTGGCTAATGAACTACTCAGGGTGTGAGAAGATCAAAGCCTTGTCCCAAAAGGGTTCTGGAAAGTTCCTTTTCGAAAATCAACTACACTTTAAGGGCACCTTGTTCTTCGAGGTTATAGAAGATGGGGCCCCGATTGTCTTCAAGGTCATCATACTACGAGCTGATTGAAGAAATTTATGTTTTGTTGGAACTCAAACAATTATTAATCAAATTTATGTAGTAATTGTAAGGATATTTTCATGACCAGTACTGCATTTATAATTATTTCACTACCTTATTTGAACAATATGCAGTTGATTGTATGTGTTATTTGATCCGTGCATGAGTTCCAAAACTAATTTCAACTTTACCATTCATCAAATTTTTCTACAATCGTTTCAAAAAAACCATTGAACAAATACTCTTGTAGACCGAAGTGAATCACTTTCAAACAACTACAACCTATAAAAGTTAGCTAATGTGAAACAAAATGAAAACATCAATCGAGCAGAAAAGGAATGGTAACTTCTTTTCTAGCACCTTCAAATTCCTTACTTGTTGGTTGTTGTGGTTTTCCATCTTATTCCACCTTTTTCAATTGTAACATAACAAAATGCACCTTTTTAAATATTTAAATAATACTTCCTATTTCTTCAAGGTCAACTTTTTCCAACTATATCTATCATTTACATAACTGTTACGTCGGTGACACCTCGCACCACATGTCGTTGAAAATGACTTATAATTCAACATCGACATGTATTTTTAAACATATGCAACGCTGCACGCTATTCGGTAAGATTATTTACTTCGATTCTTTACCTTTTACTTTGGTTAAAATACTAACCTGTGTAAAAGATATATTATTTACCTCAGTTATTTTTTAACCGATGTAATAAATATTATTTATTTCAAAAATAAAAATAACCAAGGTAAAAAGGACGAAGTAATATGTCATTTTTCTTGTAGTATAAGAATTAAAGATAAGATATTTGTATTGTTGCTCCCGTTCCAACTACTACACTACCTATGTAGTAGATAGTGGCAAGACCATGGTCATCCACAGAGATGTTAGGAATTTTAACAATTAACTATACAAAGTCACAATCAGGTAGTCGATCTGATCACGTGTTAGGAATATCTAATGTTGCAAATATATGTTTTGGTGGGGGAGGGGTTATCTAACAACTACAAGCATGGAAGAACATTAGAAAATAAAACTATATATCGCTAGTGCTTGGGGAATATTTGCTTAACATGACTCGCAGTATATTTTGACCAGAGATTCCAGCATTCAAGACATATAAACCTATCCTAATGCTAATTCCATGTAGTGTGGTTGATGGTTATCACTTCCCCATACCCGTCACTTAGGGTGCATTTGTAATCTTTCATTAGCACTACCTCCGTAATTATAGGAGTGCAACAACAGCTCTACTTGCTATGCAGATATGAATTTCCCCCGTAAGATTACTTCTCAAGCACTCCACTACAATTGCTTCTCCCTAGGCCTACAGAGGCAAATGGATAAGCACATTATCGTTGGCACTAAGGTTGCGAAATACGCTAACCCTAGTTTGCTACTACGATATCTCTATTTGTAACCCTTCAAACCAACTCGCCAACTAAACTAATTGAATGGATAATCATGACATTGACTAGGAAACCAAAATGCATACACCCATATGTTCCCGGACTATCATTATCCACAGAAAAACTAGGTTTCACTCCCCGGGGGATTTCAATAAATGTGCCAAGATGAAAGTAGCCTAAGGTTTATGCCAACATAGTGTAACAATCATGCAATTAATAAGAATGTCAAAAACAAGCCAACATAATGTTCATAAGCGTAAAAGGATAGATAGATCTAGAATCTCACAAAATAACTACCAAATCATGAAAACAAATGTAAATCCCCAAAAAATAAACTACTTCCTAATCATCGAAGCCAAGTATTTCATTGGATTGAATACCCTTGGGCAAGAACTAAAAGAAATAAACTAGAGAATAAGAGTATCTTTCTATCTACCGACACTTAGGAAAATGAAACAAATGATAATTAAAATTTAAACGCTAGTAGAAATAGGCTCCTATACATAGTAGTAGGGAATTGGGCCTTGAAAAAAGGCCCAAAATGAGGTAAAAAACCCTAGGGGCCAAAATTGGCACGCACTGTGCTATACCATACGGTTTGTATTGGATGTGTCTGGCACGACCCGTGTTGGCTAGCACGGCCGTGCTGTCTTGGCCTAGCATGACCGCCAGTTAGGTATTTGCTCAACCTTTTTATGCGTGCAGTTGTGTCATTCAGCACTGGTTGTTAGCTGGGAGCTTTTCCTTGATTAGTTGAATAACGCGGGACGTGCAAATCTCCATTGGCCGCTGGCCAGGTGCATGATTTTCTCTTCTGAATGGAGCGGGCTATCAGCTGGGAGTCAATTTTTAGTAAAATATTGATGCAGTCGTGTAAATTGTCACATCCCGTGGGCGGGTCTTCAGATGCTAGAATTGAAATGACACGAGCTGTGTTAAAGGATAGGGCCCGTGTCCAAACTTAACCACACAAAGCTTTGAGTTAGCATAGGTCGTGTTAAACCAATTGGACCGTGCTGAGAGTTTGTGGTAAGACCGTGCTAGCTGGTACGACCCGTGCTGAGGGTCTCTGGCACGGACTGGCTGGTTGGTACAACCTGTGTCATTTGGCACGACCATGCGAGGTCTTCAATATTTGAACTTCGACTCCCCTCTTTTTCCGGCTTGATTCCATCTACTATCACGTTTTGAGTTGTGGCCTTCTGCTTACTACCACCATTGTGGTTAGCCTTCTAATATCTACTACCATCATTGAGAATAGCCTTCTACAAAATTACACCAAAGTTCTTACGAGAAATCTACTAATAAGCTCACAGAAGCGTATATAGGTGCTCGTGAAGACAAAGTGTCCATTATATTAAGTCAGTAAAACTCAGGTATTAGATAAGAAAACCAAAAATTGTCATCTAAACTCTTTGCAATGTAAGACCATGTACAATGGTGAGACTCAATTGATACGCCTCTTGTAGTTTCCGTTCATTAAATAATCAACCTCTCTCTTTCACCCCACCAATTGAGACAACAACTAAATCACTTCATTTTCCCCCCACAGTGATTGAGACCACTTTGAGACAACTTCATAGACCCCACTTGATTCTCTCTATCATACTCATTATTTTTACCTTTAATATTTAATTCAAATAAATTTACCTAACAAAA
>JAUOBV010273854.1:1179-11297 GCA_032360425.1 Rubia occidens
ATTGAATGCTAGTAGTTGTTAGTACCCCCCCCCTCCCAAGCTTGTTTTGCCAACACTAATTATTCCTAACAGTGATCGGATTGATGACCCGATCGCAGCTGTGTGTAGTTGATTATTAGATTCCTAACATCTCTGTGGACGACCCTGGTACTTGCCACTATCTACCAATTTTGGTAGCATTGTAGTAGGAACTGGAGAAACAATTCAAATTCTATCTTTGATCTCGCCCTCCTCTCGGGTTAATTTGGTTGATCTCCCATGAAAGCGACACCGGGAAAGGTAGGTCAATGGCATATGATAGATTTATATGTCTTACATGTGATATAATCTAGCATCAAAGTCATTCATCTGTCATGTTACACAAATATTCCCCAAGGCTAGTTTACAATAGTTTCATCTCTCCTGTTTGCATGTTCTTTAATTGTTAGATAAAACCTCTCATTCTATGTTTGTAGCACTAGATATTCCTAACACAGAATCAGATTGACTCCCGATTGTGTCTAGTTCACTTTCGAATTATATTATCTCCGTGGACGACCTTGGACTTTCTAGTAGTTACTCTCTAGGAGTTGGTAGTGAGTTCCGGAGCCGCAATGTAGATCTCTCTCTATGTGAAACACTCTACAGGGTAATTCTCCCAAAAGATAACGACCCCGGGAGGTGCAGATCAATTACTGATCTGATTGGCCGTAACTTACCCATCATTCATATACTAATCCAATCATGCATTAAAAACCAATCTAATCAAATAACCAACAATCATGCATAGTTGTCACTCTAAAACACGACCTTCATATTGACATTTGACCAAAACCGATTAAAAGATGAAATCGTCTAGGGTTCATTACCGAGTCTATCACTAAATCATGCAATAATCTAAATTAGTTTTACATCTTAACCTTAATCATGGATAACCATAAGTGATAAACACAATTAATAATGATAAGAAAGTAGTAGATAGGAAGAATATAAGAATCGCACAAATTGGTACTAAACATGTTTAGCTAATGTTGACAAATGTTAATCTACTCTAATCTACATTAATTCATAACAAATATTATATTCAAGAAGCTAAAAATGATGAAATAAATTAATAGATAAGAGAAAAGTACAATGGAAACCCAGAAAATCAGTTTCCTTTATCCAAAGGATAAAGAGGTGCTTTTACAGGTGGGAGGAGAGAGAAGAAAAAATTAGCATGTTAAACTTTAGCTAACATGCTGAACTGTGCCCAAGAGTCTGGTACGAACCATGTAGATTTACACGGTCCATTTCTTGGGCCTTGGTCTCGAGCCTTGAAGAACAATTCTGAGTGCACCATGTTTTTGTGGAGTGGTTGGCTCCTCCCTTGGTTGCTCGATCCATGTTTTTTTCAATACTTTCTTCTTCCAAATGTTGAAGAAGTTGTATTTTCTTTTGTGAAAACACCAATTCCTTTTTTCCTTCTTCATGCTACGTTTCAATTAATAAGGGTCTTCCTTGTATCGAGATTGTAAAACGTGTATCATTTAGAGTTGGCTTACAACTAATGAAGACGTGCTTCTCAATTTTATCATTTTGCTTCCTCCACTTGTCATACGATGTATGGGTGTGAGCTATGCTTCCTAAGACATTGAGATGGGAAATTCCGGCCCTTCCACTCCATGCTTCATGTGGTATTTTTTTCTCCACACACTTCTTGTTGGGGATCAGTTTGACATGTAGAACATGCACGCTACAACTCCGTCCACAAATACTTTGGTAATCTCTTACTCTAGAGCATATTTCGTAAAATCTCAAAAATTAACCTATTTTTCCTTTCCGCAACTCCATTTTGTTAGGGGATCTTGGAACCGTCAGCTGCTGCCAAATTCCATTATCTTCACAATACTTGGGGAACTCCTTTGATGCAAACTCTTGTGTATGATTGTATCTCACAGTCTTGGTCATAAGCTCACTTTCCCTCTTCATGAGGGCTCTGAACTTTTTAAAATTCTCAAAACTTTTGATTTCTCCTTAAAAAAATATACCCGTAGTTTTCTTGAAAATTCATCAATGAAGAGGAGTCAATAATTACTCGTACCTAGTATGCATGGTTTAATGGGACCCCACAAATCAGTGTGTGTATAAGTTCTCATAGCTTTTTATATCTTGATTATGGCTCCTTCGGGAAGCTCTTTTAGAATTTCTTATCAAGTAGACATCCTTCACATGCTTCATATCCCTCTCACCATCTCCTTCTTGGATAACAACTCCAATCCTTTAAAACTGAGATGCCAAATCCAAGATGTATCTTTGAGGCACATCTTAAGACATTGTGCCACTCCATTTTGAAAGCTGAGTAGGAACATTCTATTTCTGGTCACAGGCACCTAGGCTATGAGGTTGCATCTTTGGTCTTTCAAATAGAGGTTATTATCCTTCAATCAGATGTCATAATGTTTCTCCACGAGTTGTCCAAAACTCAAGATTTTGCTCTTCATACTCGGAACATAGTAAACATTAGAACTGAATTAATGATATTCATTCTCGAATTGAATATGGATGTTACCTTTTCCTTTCACCTCCAATTTTGTGTCATCTCCCAAGGCTACAATTCCCTTTGCCACTTCATTAAATCAACAAAAAGCTTGTTTCTCCAGCACATGATTGCTACACCACTGTTAAAGCACCTCTGGTTATTCATGCCTCGTTTACCTTCTTTGGAGGCAAAAAGTAAAGAACATCATCTTAGCTTGTGTGTTCATCATTGCCGGTCTTCTCTTCATATCTTTTATATCTCCTAACTCTACATTAAGAGGCATAGTGCCCAAAATTCTCATAATTGTAGCATTTTATGTGTGACTTGTCATACCTAGGTTTTGATCTCCCTCTACCACGACCTCCATGTGAATCTTCTCCTCTTTGGTTATTATTCAACCTCCAGCCTTTCCTATATCCATATCCACAACCACGATTTTTCACTCTTTTGTGTCCTTATCTTCGTTGTCTCTCACCATTTTCTCCCTCTGTTGGATGATCATGCTTCCTCAGTACCTCCTTCATGACTGCCTCCTTATTCTTCTTATTTTCTTCATAAGCTTGCAATGAGCTGAGAAGTTGCTCGATTGTTATAGCCTCAAAGTCTTGTGTCTTTTCAATGATAGCAACAATGTTCTCAAACTTTGGATTAAAAGATCTAAAAAAATTCTCCATAATTCTAACATCCTCCAACTTTTCACCATTTCTTTTGAGACTATTAGGAAGCATCAAAACTATTGAAAAATAATCTGAGACTAGCTCACCCTTGTTCATATACAACAGCTCAAACTCTCCTCTTAGAGCTTGAAGACGTACTTTTTAACTTGATAAACTCCCTTGTGCAATACTTGTAGCTTTTCCCATGCCACGTTGGCCGTCTTTGCTCCTGAAACTTTCTCAAAAGTGTGTACATCTATCTCTTGATAGATTATATGGAGAGTTTTATTATCTCTCTTTTTGACTCTCTCAAACTATTTAGTTGATCTTGAGAGAGCTCTAATTCACTTTTGGGTTCGGTGTAACCTTTCTCAACTATCTCTCATGCATCATGTGCTCCTAGGATAGTCAATCATCCGTAGACTCCAGTTGTCATAGTTTCTCTTAGTGAGCATTGGAGCTTGGAAGGGAATGACATTATTTTCCAGCGTACAAGGATCTTGAAGCTCTGATACCACTTTGTTAGAGAGAAGATATGATACCACTTTGTTGGAAGCAAACTTTAAATGGTTGATGGAGGGTTTAGAAAATTTTGGTTGAGAATGGATAACTTTGAGGAGTAGGCTACTTATATAAGGAAAAAGCTTCAATTATTTTTTGCCTTCATACAAACTCTACTACATCATCCCTATTTATACTATTTGCATCACCCAACTAATGATTAAGATCTTGCCAATCCAACTCTAATGCAATGGCTAAAATTAGCTCTAAAAATAATAATCAGAACTCCATACTAATCTACATACTCTAGAGAGGGTTAGAAAGTAATCTAGAATTAATCTTTCTTACTTATAAAAAGTGTTTGACCTCTTATAGATTTTGTTTTACTAAAAATTTTGGGGTTTATATTAGGCTACCCCTACCTTAAATTGAGAATAAATTTATACAAAAACATGCCCTGCACACTCTAGTTTTTGAAGCAGATATCAACTTCTAAAAGTTGATTTATTCCAAGCACTTCCTTATGATTCTTCTCCACCCCAGGGTGTTAAAGAACCGAAGGCTAGGCACAGGTCTAATCCTAAAATGTACAAAGGATCTTTCTCCGTCTAAACATTTATAGATCCAAGGGATGGGAGGATCATGTCTGCATAGACGATTTTCTTTTGCTCAACTGGAGCTGTAATTTATGAGTATTCAAGTTTAACACCCGTTTTGAGGTCTTCCTTGTGAGGTGAATTGTTGCTTCATTTGCCTCCCTGTAAATATGTGATACTTGAACATTGACCCACCTCCTCCCAAGCATCGTTAAACACGAAAGGAGGCTGCTAAAAGCAACTAAGGGTCTAAAATAAGATTTATATGCTGCTCTCATTCCTACGCTCCCGTTCCTACTACTATACTACCAAAGATGGTACCAGGGTTGCCCACAGAGATGTTAGGAATATAATAATCAACTAAACACAACCTCGGTAGGGTTGTCAATCCGATCACATCTTAGGAATAAATAGTGTTTTGAAAATAGTTATTGGGGCGAGTTTGTACTAACAACTACCAGCATGCAATTGATAACGAGAATTAACAACATAAACTAACACTGGAGGAATATTTGCGTAACATGGTCAATGTTATTTCGATCATCGATTTCATCAAATACAAGAAATAAACCATATTCTAGTGTGTGTGTGTGTGTGTGTGTGACATGTGGTGCGGAACATGGTCAAAACTTCCCCCTATCTGTCACATAAAGGTGTGCATATAAAATCTTCCATCAGCCTCGCCTCTAAACCTAGGGGAGTGCAACAACGGCTATGGCTCATTGCGCGGGTCTGATTCTCCCCTATGAGATTAAGTCCTGGGTGGAACACCACGAACGAACAACCCCTAGGCCTACAAAGTAAAAGGTAGTAGACGTCTTATTCGATGGAACTAGAATCAAGAAAATAATCATGATTTGCTACCTAATCTATCTCTACCTGCAACCGTTCATACCTCTTTGGTTGGCTAACTGGATGCATGGTTGATCGTGATGATTAACAACGGTAACCTTCGTGCACATACCCAGTTCAGGACTACCGTCACCTTAAGTGCATCTAGGTTTACTTAACAGAGGAGTAGAAATAGTGCACCAACATAAAAGTAGACTTGGTTGTGTTCCAACAAATTACAAAACATTAGAAATAGGTAGATATAGAAATGTCACAAAATAAACATCCACACATGAATACAAATATTATCCCCAAGTAAGATCCCTAAACCCTAAGAAATAGATCCATGGAAAATATTGAGTTAAATGCCATAGATCTATGAATGTAAGAGAAAGAAAAGAGAAGAAAAAATAAATAAAAGAGAAGAAGTACTCTAGAGAGAGAGAACTCTCCTCTTTCTTCTGCCTACCAAGAAAGAGAAAAAAAATCTACATTATGCCTACTTAGTTCACCCTAGAAGACTAAAGGCCCCTGTATATAGAGGTAGGGAATTAGGCCAAAAATAAGCCCAAAATGGCTAAAACCCTAGCAGCCGCCACTGGTGTGGGGGTGGCTCGTGACACGGCTAAGCCTAATGCTGGAAATTAACACAGCCCGTATTGCTTGGCACAGGCCGTGCTGAGCTCTGGCATGAGGTCCCCATCATTCCAGTGTGGTCCGTGTCAATCGACACAGGTTGTCGGCCGGCGATCCATTTTTACTCCTTCTGATCTGCATCCCATGTCGTTAGGCGTGACCCGTTTGCTGGAACCTTATTTTGCTCAGTATCTCAGTGCGCTAGCATCATTCTTCACATCCCCTGGGCTGGTCTTAGCATTTGTGACTTGAAACAGAATGGCCTGTGTAAAACGGAACGTCCTGTTCCCATACTTAGCTTATTTTTGGAGTAAAAAGGTGAGTTGGAGTGCACGGCCAGCCGAAACGGAGACCCTCGTGGTGAAACTTGGCACGACCCATGTTGAGTGGTATGGGCCATGCCAAGGTTCCCTGACAAGGGCCGTGACAAGTGGTATAGGTTGTGCTAGCTTGGGCCTCGTGCCAGCCTTGGGCGGTCCGTGCAAGTCGTGGCTGGTTCGGTCGACTGACTTGTTTGCTCAGTTACGGGTGAACCGTTAGTCTGATTTGGGAGTTCTTGTAGTTGATTGTATAGCGCTCGAGAAGAAAAATCCAATGGTTACACCCTCAAGAGCTTATTCTTCTTGGATTTTTCCTAGAACTATGTGCAACTTCGAACAATGGTCCCTTCATTTCTCCCTTGGTCTTCTTGAACTTCGAATCCACCTTTCTTGGTCCCCATTCTATCCACTACCATGCTTTGCAGTCTATGTCCTTTAATCTACTACCATCCTTGTGAATGGTCTTCGATATCTTTTATCATCCTTAAAAATGATATTCAAATATCTACTACCACTCTCGCAGATGACCTTCTACGAAATACAATTAAAAAGCACCCACGAGAAACCTACTAATGAGATCAAAGAGGAATATCTAGGTGCTCGTGAATACAAAGTGTCCATTAGCTTCAAGGAAGTCTAGAAAACTCAGAATTTAGACAAGTAAACGTCTAAACTCTTTGTCGTACAAACCTAACTAAAACTAGCAATCAACCAAACAAAAGATGACAATAAATGTGTCAAATGCGTCGGCTAACGTATGCATAAATGGTGCACATCAATCCCCCTACACTTAAACCTTTACTCGTCCTCGAGTAAACAAAAACGAGAAAAGACCTAAGCAAAATGTAGCATGCAAAGAGACGTTAGCCAATACATTCAACTTATTCCCAACCTACCCTAGTTTCCCCAAAGAAGAAAGAATCTCACAACTCTCACACTCCCCGAAGATGCTAAAGTAACCTAACCACCCAAAATATTGTGAAGAAAAAGGTAAGTACAAAAGATAAGTGTTAACTAGTTTACACCACCGAATAGTCCGCCAAATGTTGTATATACATGAGTCCAATGTATAAATGTCATATATTTACCATACTTATGGTAACATGTCGTTCATTTGTGACATTTTTACGTCATTTCATTGGCATGCCACATTTTTTGTTATATGCAATATACAATTTAGTGTCTTAATATTACGACATATTATTTACAACACTTTACTAAAATGTCAAGATTAGAAGACACAATTATGAATTTGTTGCTAATTTATGGCACAAATGTGTCATTTCTTTGATGTGTCGTATGTTTTGTCACATACATGCGACATTTTCTAAAATGTCCCAAGATTACGACAAATTATTAATGATACTTTACAAAAAAAGGCCCAATTAGGCCACATAATTTTAAATTTATTGGAAAATTATGACACAATTGTGTCATTTCTTGGATATGTCACCTCTTTTGTGACATATATGCGATACTTTTTGTAACGTTCCTATATTATGGTAAAAATTGACGTTTTAATGAAATGTGTTAAAATGGTACAATTATAAATGTATTACAAATTTGTGATATAATTGCGTCATTTCATTATTGTGACTTTATTTGGTGATCTATGATTAAAGAATTAATTTAGATAAATAAAGAATTTGGCAGGATATTTTTTTATTCATATTCTTAGGAAAGTTTAGAATTTATTATTTTACTAGTTAAATGTAGATAAGAATTAATATTTGATAGAGTTCCACTTAAAAGGTGTGAAAAGATTTGAAATACCTATCAATGGTGTAAAATATCGTAAGTCATATTTAAGACATAATTTTAAGGCTTTTTAAAATTATGTTATCATTGACGTTTTAAACTTTTTATAAGTATACTAATTTTAGGGATGACAGTGAGGTGGTTTTTGGTGGAGGTCCGCTCCGTATCCGTCCCAATGGGGCGGGTATGGATGTTGTTTTGGTGGGGGTAGGGAGAGTATGTGTATTAAAATTGATACCCGCCATGGGTAGTGGGTCGGGCATGGATATTATTTCATACCCGCCCCGCCCCGACCCACTATACCCACTATGTACACACTAATTTATTATATAATAAACTGTTATTTATCCATAATACACATTTTTTAGTTATAATATTGTCAAGTAATTATTATTAAACTTTTAATATAATATTATTCATTTTAAAGTAAAATTTAGGCATTTTTTTGGAGATATAGACGGGTGAAATGGATTTGAATTGGGTATAGAGACCCAAGTGAGTGATGGGGTGGGGTGGGGTGGGGTGGATTTTAGATAATACCCAATGAGACATGGTGAATTTTAATGTTGTACTTACCATGGGTGATGAGGCGGATATGTGTATAAATTTTTTAGATGGGCATGAGTATAAAGTTACCATAATCCGTATCCGCTCCGGCCCATTGTCATCCCTATATACTATTTTATTAATACAAGATAGGCTATATATTTGATGTAGAGGATATTGCGTCGTTCATTGGCTTTTAAAAGAGTAAAAAAAATGTTTTTCCTAAACATGAGTGTAATTCCTGTGGCAGGATAATTTCCTTACTTCTTAGTTCCTAGTGCGGTGGGATTATTTTGTGTACAGTAATAAGATTGAGATTTTCCCGCCAAATAAGATGAAAATTTATATTTTATTTCCACTACATTCTTTCCTTAAAACACACTTATTTTAGTTTCATCTTCATACTTAAAATATAAGTTGTGCTTCTATTTTTCATATTCTCATAAGCTTATACTAATTTTTATTAAAAATTAATTTAAAATTTTCATCGTCAGTTATTTTTAGATGATTTAATGCTTAGACAAGTTTATTTTAATCTTTTTTCTCTTTTTCATTAGTATTTTAAGTATTACATAAGAGGCCATCTCTTGAAAGACGGTCATTCTATAAGTAATGGAAATACCAAGGTTTAAATTTCAAATTAGAAGAAAACAAGATAAAAATTTTGGGTTGCATTAAAAGGGTCATAAACTTATAACTACTGTACGTTGCATAATAAATTTTTAATATTGCAATAAAATATTTTACCTTCTATAATTCTAATTCAAGTTTTTCCATATGTCTATGGAAATACGATCTTTTCCAAGACATTGCCATGACATAATATAATATCAAGATAAAATCAATGTTATTTTAGGTCAATAAACTATATTTCAACCCTAATGCTGATCTCATTATTAGACACATTAGGGATTATATTTTTAATTCTTTTTATGCTAAACCTCTTTATACTGACTGTGAAGAGGGTAGAGTGTTGGTTGCTGATGGTTTATTGCCTAAATGGTCAAAATGCCCGAGATCTAGGATATCTACTGTTAAATGGCATAAGCCAGTGCTAGGTTATAAATTAAATGCTGATGCTTCATGGAAGCCTGATAAATGCCCTGGGATTGGTCTGGTTCTTAGAGATGATAAAGGTAAGGTAGTATCACTGGCTTGTTATGAAACTAAGTCTGATAGTGTTCTGGGAGCAGAGTTACTGACCATCAAATATGGTATCCCTCTGACCCAGTCCTTACCTTTGATCTGTGTCATTGAATCAGATAGTCTACTAGCTTATCTCTGCCATCAAGGATCCATATAAAGCACCTTGGCCTTTATTTGATTTGTGTTTTGATATTAAGCTACTTCTTGGAGACATAGTTATTGTGCATACATACAGACAAGGCAACTCTGTGGTAGATGCACTTGCTAAATCCGTTGTATTGAACCACCATAATGGTCCAATCAGTTCCATTCCAAACGAAATAAAGGGTTTAATAATTCTGGAAGTTGAGGGAACTCCTTCCATCAGAATTACTGAATAGAGTCGGATGCTACTGATTTCTTGTTTTTGCTGCTCTTTTTCCAGAAATTTAGGTGACAAACAACTGAGCCAAGGTTGATGTTGGATCATTGGAGGAAAGGAAACTATAGTGAAGGTACTGACCAAATGCTCAAATTCAGATTCTGAAGCTGCACAAAAATAGAAGTATCTCACTGAGCTGCACCATCATTCTACACTTCGGGTGCTTACATTTTTGGATGATATTCTTACATCCTAGATATATCATCT
>JAUOBV010273964.1:0-11296 GCA_032360425.1 Rubia occidens
GATGAAGCTGGTGATGCTCTTATACTCACAGATGGAACTGGGTTTATCTCAGAAGATTTGGCAATGAAGTGTCCTCCGGATTTTTCATTAGCAAAATACATTAAAGAAAAGGATTTTAAGGTGAGTTGCAATTTTCACCTCTCTTTGGCCCTTTGGGAAGTTATAGTGATATCAATCTTGGTACATTTATTATGTCCTGAACATCCTGTTTAACCTGTTCTGTTTGTTTTGTAGAAAATTTTTGGGTCTGCAAAAATGGCTGATGTGCTGCATGAAGAGGGCATGGTGGAATTAAATAGGGAACCGGTATATTATTTCTTCTCTTCTTTCTGGGGATAACTTGGACTTAAGGATTGAGCTGTGAAGCGAAATAGTGGCACAACTCTTGACTTTACTTTTCCTTGTAGCCTCTGTTGATGCAGTGTCGATTGTTCAGTAAAGGATCTGCAGTGAAGGGAACTCTTCTTATTAATAGGAAGGTAAATATTTTTGTTCTCGTTTTTCTGGAAAATAGTGGCTATTGTCATCATCTGGAAAAAGCCATTTCCATGAATTTATTTACGCATTGCCTCATAGCTTAATACTTGTTATTTCTCATCATCTAGCTTGAAGCTGGAAAAATTCAGGTAAGGCGTTCCATGGTGAAGGTTGAGACGGACATGAACTGCATCATTGCTCCCACCTTTGACTCTTTGGAAATTGTGGCCATAAGGTTTCTTTCTTTACCTAGTTATTTTACCGCTTGTTTTACTGTCTGAAAGTTTAGAAGCCCCAGTAACATTCTTAGAACAAAGAGAACCACTAAATCAAATTAACGGAGAGGAGGAAGAACTAAAAAGACTTGGAAAGAGACTACAAAGAAAGATGGGCTATATTTAACTATAAATGAATCTATAAAAAAAATTGCTATACACAAACATAAATGAATCTATAAAGATATGCTATATCTAAACATGAAAGAATCTATGTGTCTCGACCAAAACACGATGGCCAAATATGATCCATGTAGCAAACCACACTTTGTGGAATAAAAGGCTTATTTGTTGTATTGTTTGGGAGTTCATGTTTCCTTGAGCTATTGGATAATTTAAATTGCAATAGATTCAGTTTTTTTTGTGCCATTAAATGTTGGAGTTTGAAACTATTGACTTGTAATTTGCAACTTTCACTAAGGAAAAGGGCGATTCCACTTCTGCCTATGGTAAGTAACCTCATATTTGATTGTTCAGCCATAAGCCAGGGAGATGCCATCTTTCGAAGAATTTAATTGCTCTTTTAAGCTATGGTGGAGTTCCGAAGGAATTTTTCATGGATTTATTGTCAGAAGCTTTGAAACAGTCTCAAAATGTATTCTTTGATTACCGCGCAGCATTAAAAGGTAGTCCAGATCTTAATCATTCCTGTATCATCATCTAGAATAAAGGAACAGCATTTTACATGCTATTCTTTCAATTGAAGCAGACTGTATCGTCAACTTTTTTGGTTTTAAATATTGGTTTGGGTGCAATGTTAATGATGCAGTTGCCATTAATGGAGATATGGATGACAATGTGACAGCTACGAGAATGATCTTAGCTGGAGTGCCTCTTGAAGAACCTCATCTGCAAACTTGTCTGGCTTCGTTGGCACGCCTTGAAAGAAGAAGCCTTGGTGAAGGCAGGCTGCCCATTAATGATAGCTTTTACTTGATGGGAACAGTTGATCCCACTGGCTCGTTAGACCGGGAACAAGTCTGTGTGATCTTGGGAAATCGTCAGATATCTGGCAAGGTACTTGTGTACAGAAACCCTTGTCTTCATTTTGGAGATGTACATGTCCTAGAAGCCAAGTATGTAAAGGAGTTAGAGGACATAGTTGGTGATGCGAGGTATGGTATTTTCTTCTCCACCAAAGGTCACAGATCAGTTGCAGCAGAAATGGGCAACGGAGATTTTGATGGTGACACCTACTGGGTTTCTATAAATTCTGAGGTAATTAGCAGCCATCTGTTGCTCAACCTTTCTCATCATTACTTCGTGGCTGATCAGTAAAATAATGTATTTCAAGCTATCTTCTTTGCATAGATCAACATATTCGTGTTGGTATTTGCTAATTGTGGTATATGCTTAATTTGTTTGGTTTGAAAGCTTATTTGAAAAAGTAGATGAATAAAAAATGTTCTGATCAAATTACCAAATTTGCTAGTACCTCAGCTTTATAAGTACCTGAATTGGTATTTTCTTTTAGATTTTGGTTAAAGTTAGTGATCTCTGAGCAAATTTTGTTTTTCATATTTCAGCTCCTACGTCATTTTAAACCAAGTCCACCATGGACACGAGTTCATTCAACTCCATCTGCAGTAAACAAGAAGCCTTCTGAATTTTCAGATGACGAATTAGAGAATGAGGTTCATCGACTTGTTCTTAACAAGCAGAAGCCAAGGTATGCAAACTGCATAAATATATGAACCCTACTGGTCCTATATGTTTTATGCAGTAATCAATGGATAAATCTTTGCTGGATAAACATGACAGCACTTCTTTTTTACTTCAACTGAATACATCTTGCATATGCTTCATCACTATAATTTTTAAATGATGCTTCTTCAATGCATCTTTTGAATGGGAAAGGGAAAATATTGTGAACCATGCAGTTCAGCTCGATTCTTGGAGCATTTTCTGTTTGCTAGTTCCATGATCTGTGGCTGAGCTGTTCTTGCAAGCCTCCGTCGCTGTTGAAACTACTATGGGCACTCCATATTGATGGATTAGATTTTTTTTGTTTTTTCAGCTACAGCATGGGCATTGCTGCCGATAGCTGGACAGCATTTATGGACATTCTTTTGATTCTAAGGGATAACAATACCCACCAAAATGAGGAATTGATGCAAAAGATACTGAAATTGATTGATTTATACTACGACGCATTAGATGCTCCCAAAACTGGAAAGGAGGTTAGTTCTGCCATTTGGGTTTTTGCTGAAATCTTCTTTAGTAAAGCTTGCTGTAATAATTGTGAGAATGAGAAAATTTGGAGAACCGTTTGATGACGATAGGGTTCGGTTGAACAGATTTATGATGCCATTCTGTTACAGGTCATTATCCCTCCGAATCTCAAAGCAGATAAGTATCCACATTACATGAAAAGAAGTAGCTCCTACCATTCTACATCTGTTCTGGGTGAGATTTTTGATAAGGTCCAGCAGTTCCACGAAAAGCAGCCTACAAGTGGTAACATTATACTACATTTATTGGGATTTTTTTGGCTTTCTTGTTGGAATTGTATTTATTAAACATTTGTTTGATGAGATGCTATTGCTTAAGAAAATTGCAGTGATACCAGTGCTTAAGGAAACTGCATTTGATCTCTACTGTTTCCCATAAATGCAGAGATATGCAAACTGCCTGATTTCGATGTCAAAATTCCTGATGAAAGGATTGAGTTCTGGAGAAAAAGGCACATTGAGTACCGACGTGAGATGGCAGCAGCATTGGAAAATAAGGACGCGGGCTTAAAGAGCGACGCTGCAAATAGAGTGATCGAGAAATACAAACAGGTAAATCAATTGTCAGTTGCACATATTTCATGGCCTGAGTTTTGTCACGCAGCAAAGATCGATGATGCTGAAATCCTGGTAACATTGATGCACAGATGTTGTACAAAGCATCAGAGCTGAAAGAAAGTACTAGGAAGAAGAGAGACATCTACAACGACGCACTCGCTATATATCATGTGACATACAATCATGCAATAACCAGAGAAGATGCTTCGAAATGCAGTTTCGCATGGCGAGTCGCAGCTTCTGCACTGTGCAGGTATCATGCCAAGGCCAAGGCCAAACAAGATCACATTTTAATGGTGCCATCAGTCCTTCACTATCTTAAAGGAGGCGTCGTATGATCCTTTGTATCTCAAATAAGTGCTGCTTTTGCGGTTGGTAGTGTAGCGCATATGAGGAATTTCCAGCGATTCCCGACCTGCTGTTAGAGACACTTAACCACTCGAGCATCCATGTGGCTGCGTATTATCATTGTATGTATTAAGAAGGCTAATCTGATCTTTTAGTAACTGTTCAACATGCCAACCTTGTTTATAGATTAGAACGCTAATCAAACATATCGATATTGATGCTGCATAAGAATTACTAAGTTATCATTGGAGTATAGATATTTCTTTGGAGAAAAGTGTTTTTCTTAACCCTATATTATGTTTTGGTCGAAAGTACTACTTCCTCTGTCCCAGCCGATTCTGCACACTTACTATTTGACAGTCAAAGTTGAACTTTGACCATATATTTGAATTGCTGGATGAACATAAATATTATCGTATGAGATATTGTTAGATACGTTGTAACATGTAGTTTCTAAATATCAATTTTTTAATACTACGTTATTGCCCTTAGTTACACATATTTACAGTCAAACATGTTTCTTGGAGACCGTGAAAAAGATTCTGAGCAAATTCCCCTGGGACGGAGGGAGTAGTATAACCTTGTAAAATTGAAAAATGTCAACCTAACTCTGGACTTGGTTGACTATTTTGTCAACGGTCAATTTGGTCGGATATCTGTATAGAGATAATTTTGCTGATGATACATGGGCCTCGACCCTCGAGGCCCGCGAGTTTCGAGCTTAAGGTAGCATCTAAAGTCCAATCCAGGGCCCATAAAGGGACGCGTAATCGAACCTGGATTATGGACATTGCCGATTCCCATAAGGAAACAATCTCGTGTATACCAATTATACACGAACTATTATACAAATCAAATAAGGAAAAAGGGATCAAACCCTAGAGAATATCGGATTCTCTCCTCTATAAATACACAGGTTTGGTACACCTTTCATTCATTCATGATCACTCTGAGAAAAAAGCTATACTAACTTAAGCATCGAAGTATTTACCCCCCGGACACCGGGGGTTTTGTCTTGCAGATCGGACGCGATTCTGGGATCACGACGAGATATATACTTTGGTGAGTATTCGGCTTCATCAAACGTGTCTATCATGTGACTGTATAATATTAATATTTATCTCTCAAGTTAATAATTTATCTTTAAAAATTATAAAGAATGTGCACATAATGTGCAAACCTTGTTAATCTACATATTAATTTTTTACATTTTATGTATGTTGTTTCACTCTTTTATTAATTTTAATATTTTACATTTAGATATGATGTAATTTGTTTAGAAAACTCACAATAAAATGTACTAAGATGAGTCCACACTAAAAAAAACTTTTTAAATGAAGTTAGGAAAATACTAAACCAAGGCATATTATACTGTATCTCAGGAGTACGATGCTCACTGTATCCCCTGAATATACTATTTCCATTCAACTAATTAGTGATAAATATACCTAATTTAATTCCTTAAAACGTGGGCAATCGATAACTATCTTATTATTAATGTTGTTGTTGGAGATACAGTAAGTATTGTGTACCGAGACATGATATGATATAAATTTTACAAATGAATGCAATTGACCAAATAGCCCACCGTGCCTCCACTCCCATCATTTTTTCGCCATAAAAAATTCAGTTTTGTTAGTTGACCATCATCTGAAAACTCAGGGTTTTTACCTAATTAATCTGTTGTTAGATTTGTTAGTGTTTATAGAAAAATCTATGTTACTAATCGATATACAATTTATCTTCGCCAATTTCAATTCTCATTTTTTGGGATTATTTGGTACAGACATACCCAATATTATCGTAACTCAGGAAAAAAAATTAATCTAAAATCTAAAACCATAAAATTATGAATAATTGGTTATTTATATAAATCTAGTACTACTCCATATAATTTTGCTATTGAAGGTGGGGTGTAACTGACACAAGTTAGGGGTTAAACGTGCAGTCTTGTACTAGAACACGTACGAGCGCCGGACTTCTTCCGGGACATCAGGCTTTTATGTGGATAGATGAGCAGTAGAATACACACGAATTTAGATTGGGAGCACGAGCGACAAATGAGAGACAAATGAAATATAAATATAAAGCCCACTTGAATCGAGTATTCCCACTTATATTTTGATTTTAGTTTCACTCTTTTTTCATTAACATTATACATTCAAATGTTTATTTCAAAAATATTGGTTTAGACTAAAATATTGGATTCAAGGAAAAAGAGTTTAGTGTTCTCCATCCCAAGGAAAGAACCTTTTACACATCGACAAATTTAACAAGAAAAAAGCACGCACATTGCACAAATACACAACACACTTTAATTTATTTATCATTTCTACGCAAATTACAATTATACGTTACGGTATTCATAAATATTTCTATCATGGGACTATATTTTAATTATAAATATGTATCTCTCAAGTTTATTTTTATTTTTAAAAAATATGAAGAATGTGCAAGGAACGTGCAAAACTTCTTCAAAAATTTAATTTTTCAAATGTCTTGTTAGATTTGTTATAACATTTAGTTTCTAAATATCAATTCATTGCCACAGTAATTTACTTGGAGGAAGTTCCAGCGTCTGATGCTGATCATCCTGCATCTGATTCTTCTAGTGAGGATCCTTTGATCTCCATAACAGAGGATATCATCCCATTGCAGCCTATCATGAAGACAGATGCAGAAGAAAGTGTCACAATTTATTCTCCCAAACCCATGATTCGACACCATGTTTGGGTCTGTGCAGGTGTTGCCATTAGTCATGATTCAGACTATGGCTCTATTCATCCTCTATGGCAATGATCAGAAACTGAAGATATATATATATATATATTCTATTCATCGGGTATGAGCTTTGTCTAGCAAATATTGAATGCATTACATTTGTGCGGTGTGCGTGCTTTTCTCGTACGTGTGTGTATTTTAAGATTGCTCTTCTTTTTCTGCATTCCTTTCAATAAACTCAAAAAGTCAAATCAGACTCAAAATTTCAAATTCACTAAATGAGTAAACTAGATTAAATTTAATATCATTAAAATTATGTAGTACACCTAATACACTGGCTCAGTCCAAGTGTCAAAATAAGCCAGATTTAACCATTAAATTACTATTTTATATGCAAGACTATATTATTATGTTATATGTTGGATTCATCATAACATATATTTTTAAATTATAATTTTTCATATTTATTTACACACATAAATAAAGATATTGAAAATTGAAAATTGATTCAGTTGTGTAATATATAATCGGGTTAATCAATGGTGCATTGATATCATATCAATGACACATCTCATCGATGATGAGGGTTACAATATATAGGATTATAATAAACCAAAATCTAACATGAATATGATTTTAAAGTCTATAAGGAAATTACCATCTAACATAATCCTACAAGGAAACTAATTCTATAAGGTAATTACCATTTATAACATTTCCTACAACGAAAAGGTTTCTATTTCCTTAACAACCTCCCTCAAGTTGGAGCATGATGATCAAGAATGCCCAACTTGCGGAGAACATTATGAAATTGCCATGGAACGAGATTCAACTTCTGTAGCAGCAACAACGATAACAGTAGCAGCTGGTAGAGCAGTGTTCAACTTCATTAATAGTAGTAGCAGTAGAGCAGTATTTAATTTCATTAGTAGTACGATTCGACATGTGCGAGATCGGTAGAAATCAGTGATCGACATAGAAACCCTTTCCTTGTAGGAAATGTTATATATGGTTGTTACCTTATATAATTAATTTCCTTAACAAGTTGACTTTCAAAAATCAAAATGTGTGAAAATATTGTTGGGACAGAGGTAGTATAATATTTTTATGTCGTAATATTATTGCTAAATTCTATTTTGTAGTTAGAAACTCCTTCATTTTTAAAAGTTTTTTCTTTATTATATGGACAGGCACATGATTTTCCCCACACCCTCACCTGCACATACATATATCTAATTATAATTTTAAAAGTTAATATTTATACATGCGTTGTAAACATAAAAATTATCATTTGAATGAGAACTTGAGAACATAGAGTTTAGGGTCTTTAAAGACAAGCCTCGCACGTACTTGAAAAACTGCCGCATTCATGTACAAAGTTCGCACGCACATTTAAAAGTTTATTAACTTCAATTTCCACACGTGATTTTTTAACTATTGTCACTTGAAACAGTTAAGTGTTGATTGTATCATTTTCCAACATTAAGTACAAAAGGAAAAAATATTCTTCAATAGCTTCTAATTATTCTTCAGTGCCAATCTCAGAAAATTGGTGGAACATGAAGCTTTAACGGTTTCTAATTATTCTTCGATCAGATTCCGATGAATTTCCCATCCTTACCTGATATTTTTCACCTTCCCCACTATCAAGTAACGAAAACCATAACACGATGCCCCCCTTCGAGGGTAGTCTTTTCGAGGGTAGTGATGGTGGGTTTCAATCCTTAACCTTTATTGACCTCATGAACCTCAAGGATTATCCCGATTCCTCTAGTTTTTATGCACTTCCTCCACCACCTCCGCCATCTCCGCCACTGATTTTTAGATGAGTAACAGCCAATCTCAGAAAGTCTAGATTTCACATTCTTTTCGCTTCCACATATCGCCATATCAATAAATAATAAAAATATCATGTGAGATATTGATATATTCTTCTTTACAATTATTTTCTAAATGTCAATGTTTTATGCGGGATTGTTATATGTAGCTATAGATTCATCATGAACTGTTTATGGCCCTCATGATTTCAGTGTTGTCAAGGGGCCGATTTTCTACAACAATTCCCTGTGATGGTTCATGATGCATGTCTAAGGTTCACCAAAATCTTGCACTCTAGCGGCTCAACGTCCATCTCCACTTTGTGTTCTCTACTTGCTCTAACCTTTGCTTCAAGTGTTTTCACTGCCTTGAGGAAGCTGACATCTTTAGTGCTTCTCTTGTGGATCTCCGGATGTAGTTTGTGGCGGTAGCCAACATCTCCGCCGGCTCCTTAAGGGAAATAGCTCAAGAGCGCAAGAGACTATTCGAGGCATTGGCTGAGGTGGTAGTAGAAGCTGGAAACAACGCTGTTGGAGCTTTGGAGATACTAGTATGATGAGAGCCGAATGCAAATGGATATGATGGTGATGAAGAAGATGGAAGCATGGTGGATGAGGACAAGGATGAAGGAAGTACTGATTAAGTTCTCATGCAACAAAAATAAGCACAAGTATATGGGATAATGTGTGAATCCTTAAAATAGGAGAAATTATAGTATGTGGATCAAACATTGCTAAGATTATTGGGAGAATTACATTTTTATTTTATTTTATAGAAATGCTTCCCTATGATTTTTTAATCTAGTTTGAATGATGTTATCAAAGTATGGTAGAAGTGTAGAAGAATCCTTAAACCCAAACAATTAACCTTGGAATGTTTTATTTGATTTGATTTTTGTTTCATTCTTTTTTTAGACTTTTCTTGGAATAGATTGATCTTTGCTAGTCTGAATAATTGGGTATTTGTATTGGAGCATCGCACTCATTATGGCAGAAAATATTGAGAACATCCTTTCAGGAAAGTGCCCCCACTCCGATCTTCTAAGCATCAATGAATATACAATCTCTCATCAAAAGACCCACTCGACTCGTAAGAAAAAGGATATGGTTTCTAATCTTAATGAATCTGCATTAAATACCCCAAGCAAAAATTATTTTTATTACAAAAAAATTATTTGAACACCATGTTTGGGTCTGTGTAGGTGTTTCCATTAGTCATGATTCAGACTATGGTTCTCGTCATCCTCTGTGGCAATGATGAGAAGCCAAAGATATATGTACTCTTCATCGGTTACAAGCTTTGTCTAGGAAATATTGAATGCACTACATTTGTTTGTATTTGTGCGGTGCGAATGTTTTTCTCGTGAGTGTGTATTTGAAGATTTCTCTTCTTTTTGCGCATTCCTTTCAATAAACTTAGAAAGAACAATCGGAATCAAAATTTGAAATGCACTAAATGAGTAGACTTGATTAACTTTAATATCATTAAAAATATGCAGTACACTTAATACATTCTCATGCAAACAACTAATTAAGCCACTAATAATAGTTTCCACACTAAAAGAATGAATTTCCCGTAAAGAATAATGTATTACTGACAAGAATAAATAAAGTACAAGAGGAAGGCTAGTACTAGTATAACTTGAGTCTAGTCAAGAACTCTATCCAGAATAAAATAAAATCAATTAGATACTTGATTTATTGTAACACTCCCACTCAAGCAAAGTGTCAGATGCTCATCAAAATAGAGCTTGGATCTGAAGAACTCAAACAGCGGACGAGAGAGCCCTTTGGTTAAGATGTTAAAAATCTGAAGAGAAGTAGGAACATGAGCAATGTGCAGCTTACCATAAGCCACCAACTCTCGAACAAAATAATAGTCGATGTCAATATGCTTCGCATGCTTGTAAGCACCTGGATTCTAAGCCAACAAGATAGCGATACTATTCTCACATAACAACAATGAGGACTCATACAATGGAACTCAAAGATCTCGAAGCAAATGTGTCAGCCAAACAACCTCCGAAGCAGCGTTGGCAAGAGCACGATACTCAGACTCGGTACTGGAACAAGAAACTGTCAACTATTTCTTGGTGGGAGGTCGTCGCCTTACCTCTCAAAGATGTATTTTTAAACCCTTTTGGTTGCTAACTACAACTAAGTAGCTAGTGGCAAGTCGGGATCATCCATAGAGACATGAGATATTCTTAAGTGCTTCCTCATAAAATGGTAAATACTATGCTAGATATATATATTCATACATATAAAAGCACATAAAGAGGGTGTTTTTTGGTTTGGTTTTTCTAAGTTAACAATTTAAAGACAAGTTAAACTAACAAAGCATGCAATAACTAAAACAGGATTAAGTATGAATTACGGAGTCTTGGGGCAATTGACTTTGATTTCCAAGCCCTCTTTCTATCATTGACATATAACCTATTCAACATTTTTACTACTTGTTGTGGAGATAAATCTTCCATTCTTCTTTGATAGTAGTTTACGAGAGTGAATTCGACATCTCTCGCTAAACCTCACCAATGAACCATTTAGTCGTTCAACACCTAAAGGTATTCCATTAATGAAATTAAGATCAAAGAACCAACAAGCTTGGTAACCCTTATAAACACTACACCGTGTCTAAGCATTGAACCAATTCATACATTTACACGAGTTTAGCCAAGAACGTTCAACGCTCATTAACCTCTCTCATTTGCTACACAAATAAACATGACGAATAATTCGACATCACCACATTTATCTAGCATTCATCAAATCACCAACAACATTAGAATCCCTAAATCATGCTCTTGGATTTCATATCAAAGAGGGGAGAATTTGCTAATTTCTCCAAACCCTAACACATAATCAT
>JAUOBV010274072.1:0-11295 GCA_032360425.1 Rubia occidens
TGGTTGGTAGATTGCTATATTTAGATTGGTTTACATCATAAGGGGTAGATAACCGTTTTTTATTTTCGCATCTAAATTCTTCATTTTGTAGCCTATTTTAGGTCTAATGTATTTTTGGTCCTTACGAGCATCTAAATCTTTTTTGTGATCTTCATTTTTAGATCTCTCGTAAGCACTTCAGATAGATTTCAGAAGGTCATTCGCAAGGATGGTAGAATATTGAAGACCACGAGTCTAAACGTGGTAGTTGATAGTTGCGCGAAGAAAGGAGTAAGTTCCTGAAAAGTGAAACGATGACACAGGCCATGTAACTTAGCACGGCCTGTGCTATAGATCGTGCTAATGGAACGAGGCTAATGATACGGGTGGTGCCATCTGACACGGCCCATGCATAGAAGATAAATAAAACCAAAGGCCAGACGACGGGCCGTGCACTTTGGCACAATCTGTACCCTCAAAAGCCGAGGATCGACACTCCAGACAATGGGACGTTCACTTTGGCACGGGTCGTGTCATTAGAAGCTAGGGAATGACACTCCAGATGATAGGTCATGCACTTTAGAACGACCCGTGCCATCAGAAAAGGCAAGGAACATCCTCCAGTCCATGTCACGTGCCCCTTTGCTTGGGTCATGCTGGCCAACACGTGTATTATTGCACGATGCGTGCCAGCATGGACTGCATTGCTGCTAGGGTTTTCTTCTCTTTTTGGAATTTTAAGAACCAAAACGCATCTACTATATAAGTTAGCCTTATTATTATAGGGTTTTACCACCACTTAATTATTGTAGTTCTATTTTATTAGGTAGGAAGAGTTAAGGCTCTCTCCTATCTTTATTTATTTATCTAGTTTTAGCCTTATGGCATTAAAACCAATGATTGCTTTGGATTTAATGTCTCTAGAGTAGTTTGTTATCTTGGGTAGTATTTGTATTCATGACATGTTTTATGATTTTGTGAGATTTTTAATTACCCTATTTCTATGTCATATGAATATTTGTGCATGATATGTATTTTCCTTTCATGTATGATTTATGCCATGACATTCTTTATGATGCATCCATAATTCTTTGCACAATATAATATCGTGTTAGGCTATTTAATGCTATCTTGGGAGTGTTAGACTAACAACCTCGTAGGCTCAAAACACAGGGAGATGAGTGCATACATGCTACCTTGTACAATGCCGACCCAAAAACTGTTAATTGCATGTTAGGATTTGTTGACCGAGGGTTGCCGTATTGAAACTCCTAACGAGGGGAACCCTTGGCTAACCATAATAGATAGGGATTGTAGTTTGTAACGACTGGGGTTGTATTGACCCTAAAGTCATCACGAGATGCCAATTATTTTGCCTCTCCAGGCCTAGGAATGGTGCATAGTGGAGCTCTCGGGATGTAGCATCCTTACTCTCGTATCTAATGGTTGTTACCTACACAAGGCTAAGATCCTTTAAGCTGGGGCACTTTAGCATCGAGAGTGAGATGGCGATGATGAATTTCGGTATCGAAAGATCGAAGCACATACCTAATTACAGAAGTTTTTAGATGGTTTTGAAAGGAGCCGAACCTTTGTGTGACAAACATTGGGAATTACCGGCCATCTCCACACTATGTGACATAGGCATGCGAATAGGTTTATATGTATAAATATGATAGTATATGGGATGAAAGTTATTTGATCATTCATGTTGCTCAAATACTCCCAATATTAGTTGATCATTGTTAAAACCTTGTAGCTTGCATGCTCAGTGATGACTACGCAATTAAAACCTCATTGCTTGCATAGATTCAAAACATGTGATGACTACGCAACATGTGATGGACAATCCGAGGACTCATGAGTTAATTGATAAGATGGTTGAAAACTTTATGAATAAAACTTGTTGCTCTCTTTCTTCATTCTCACTTAGAATTGAGGAAATTGATGATCTATTTGACATTGAAAAAATTGTTTGAAGGCGTTGAATATTTGTTTCAGATATTTTCAAATGGATGCATTGTAATCAGATTCTGTTATGGTTAATTGGTGTAGGATTTCTGTTTAAGCAACTTTGAAACAGTATTTTGGATGTTATGACTGAAGTTTGTATGAAGCAAATGCATGGTTAATGTTAAGAAGTATATTTGTAAGCATATTAATACGTCGTATTATTTTACATTACTCATTCCATTGCTATAAACTATGAAGTTTATAGAAAACATATGACTGATTTAATTTTACAAGTATCCGTTGCAAAGCAACTTATACTGTTGCAAATAAATGATTTCTAATTGAGTGTTTTTATATTTGAAATTAGCTGTAACTAATGCAATTCATAGTTTATGAAGTTCTTGTTGTAAACCAATTTATACTGCATCTAATCATTGATTTGCAGTTTAGTATTTTCACCGATTTTTTTTGAAACAGATGCAAGTTATAGGCTAGGAAATTCTTGTTTTAACCCAACTAATAATGCATGTTATGTTTGATACTCAATGAAATATAATCCGATATTATTAGGGGAAAATGCAATATTTAGGTTAAGAAATTCAATTTGTATGCCAAATAATTCGACTCTTACAGTGGTTTTACATTTGGTGTTTTTGTGCCAATTTCAATAGTTTTCTTTCGTGGCCTTTTTCATTTCCAAGCCTGATTTCAACCTTTTGTCGCTTCCTTTTGTATTGACTAGGGATGGATCAAATACCTTGGGTGCACATATTAATGTTGAGTTACATTGGCTACTTGTGGATGACATTGGTCTCTAAAGTTAAAAAATTGTTCAATTTTGCTGAACACGTCAAAAATTGCTTCAAGAATTCTTCTAAATTCTGAGCTTCCTTAACTTTTATAGACTAAATTTTTGCATTTGATGGACATATGATTTATTCATGAAATTACACCACTATTTTATTTGATTGTTATTTTTGCTTGTCCGAGATCCGTGTCTCATACTTCTGTTGGGGCTATCTTATCCAATTTTTGAGAATGTACTTCTCCAATCTTAGTAATAGAGTTGAGCTTCAAGACTTAAAGAATGTGAAAGAAAAGCATGCCTGGTGCTTCAAAGAATTTGCACTTTCATTGTACTTCAAGGAGTCCATTTTCATTTTTATAATCTATTTTCTCATACCTTGTTTCATCATGTTCTAGGTTTACTTGAAACTTTCGTGAGGGTGACTCTAATAACGTTTCCTTTAATTTTGTCTCCATTTCAAAGAAAATTTATTTTTTAAAATCTTTATACAATGCAAGTGTGTAAACATGTGCAACATGTTTAACCAAACATGAGGTTAACGAAAAATATGCAATGTTTAATCGAACATGTACAAGTTGAGTATTTAAAAATATGTAGGTTTAATTACTTTGCCCTATAATCTAACATGTACAAATTCATTAACTGCTGAAGGTATATTGGAAATAAATGTATAGCGTAGGTGATGTGCACCATTATGCATGCGTTAGCCAATGCATTTGACACATTTGTTATCATCTTTTATTTGGTTGATTGCTAGTTTTAGTTAGGTTCATACGAAAAAGGTTTTAGACTGCCATTTTTGTTTCTTGTCTAAATCCCAAGTTTTGTAGACTTAATTAAAGCTAATGGACACTTTGTATTCACGGGCACCTAGATCTTCTTTTTTGATCTCATTAGTAGGTTGCTCTGATTACTTTTTATCATCTTTTTGTAGAAGGCCATCCGCAAGGATGGTAGAAGATATCGAAGGACATTCGCAAGGATTGTGGTAGATTGAATACCACAGTATCCAAAGGCCGGTAGTAGATGGAATTTAGCCCAAGAAAGGCAGATTCGAAGTTCAAGAAGGCCAAGGAAGAAATAGAGGGATCGTTGTCCGAGGTTACACAGAGTTATGGGAAAGATCCGAGGATAATAAGACCTTTTAAGTGGAACCATTGGATTCTTCTTCTTGAGCGCTATAAAATCAACTACAATAACTCCCAAATCGGATAAAAGGTTCACCCGTAACGGAGAAAACAAGTCAGCCGACCTAGCATGGCCCGTATCACTTAACATGGTCCATGCCAGGGGTCCAGAATGAGTCGTGCCAAGCCCAATGTCTTTATTTCACTCCAAATTTGCCTAAGTATGGGCACGGAACATCCCGTTTCACACGGTGCGCGCTGTTTCAAGCCACCAATGCCAAGACCAGCCAACGGGGTGCAAAGAACAACAAGTCATGTGCCAAGATACTGAGAAAAATGAGGTTCTAGCTGATTGGGTGCTCCAAATGACACATTATGCTGATCTAAAGGAGCAAAAATGGATTGCCAGCTGACGGTCCGTGTTGGTTGGCACAGTTTGTGCCAGTATGAGACTGACAAGCGTTGGCATGAGGCCACAACTTATGCAAAGACCAACATCCCACGTTGGCACGATGAGGGTCTCGGCTGGCACGAACCGTGCCAGATTCCACCCTCCGTGTAGGTTGCGGCTGCTAGGGTTTTTAGCCATTTTGGGGCTATTTTTGGGCTCAATTCCCTACTACTCTATATATAGACCTATTTGTACTAGGGTTAAATTTTATGCTCATTTTTAGAAATCATGAGTAGGTTAGAGAGTGAAAATACTCTTCCTTCTCTCTAGGTTTTTTTTTCTTTTCATCTTTTCATTTTTCTTTTGCCCAAAAGTGTGGAATCCAATGAAATACTTGGGTTTAATGCTTAGGGAGTAGGGATCTTACTTGGGGGTAATATTTTTATTTATGTTTTGATGTTCATTTGTTGAAATTTTTTAGATCAATATATTTCTATGTGCTTTTTTATTATTATGTTTGTTTGTTCTTAATATTCTTGTGAATTGCATGATTGTCACACTTAGTTCGCACACACCAAAATCTAATTTCATGTTGTTGCACTATTGCTACCCCCCAGGGAAGGAAACCTAGATTCGTTTGGGGTAACGATGGGTCTGAAACCATGTCAGTGTGTGCACGTAGGTTGTCGTTGTTAACGTTACAATCGACCATGATCTAGTTATCTGACTGTTGGGTTTAAAGGGTTGCGAGTAGAGATAACTAAAGTAGAAAGATACCTTTATAATCCTAGAGCCATCGATAAGATGCCTACTTCCTTTGCTTTTGTAGGCCTAGGGCTAGTGTGTTCGTAGTGTTCCGCCTGGGACTTAATTGCACGGGGGGAATCAGACCTGCACAATGAGCCATTACCGTTGCACTCTCCTAGTTGCGGAGATGAGCCTAATGGAAAATTTAATATACGCACCCATATGTGACGGGGGAATTTTTTACCATTGTCCGCACGATGTGCTACAAACACTAGATAGGGTATGGTTCTTTTATTTGATGAAATGGATGATCGAAATGACATTAATCATATTTCGCAAATATTCCCGAGTGTCAGTTTATATTGTTAATTCTTGTGATCATTTTCATGCTAGTAGTTGTTAGTACAAATCTCCCCATGACTGTTTTACCAACACTGTTTATTCGTAACACCGGATTGACGACCCGATCACGGTTGTGTATAGTTAATTATTAGATTCCTAATATCTCAGTGGATGACCCCGGTATTTGCCACTATCTACAATTTTTGGTAGTGTAGTAGTAGGACTGGGAACAACATATAAATCTCTATCTTTGATCACAACCTCCTCTCGTGTTTTTAACGACGCTCGGGAGGGGGAGCGGTTCACTAGGTTAAGAATATTGTTTAAAATCCAAGTAATATTTCTTTTAGTATAGTAAGTTGAATGTAGACGCATATGTTATTTGCTGAAAAATTGGCTTTGCTTTTTGTACATGTATTTTCAATGCTCATCTCTTCTTGCTTCCATTGTGTGATTCTTTGGTTGAAGAGTTTAGTGAAGTGAGTGAGTGTATTTGTTTTGTTGGCATTGATGGATAGTGAAATTTTGGTGCTCTCACTTCTCTATGATGATAAAATGCTTGCGAAGATGACATCTTTGCTAAATGATGTACTGCATTTCTCATGAATAATTTAAATCCGTTCAAAACATGAATGATTTTTTAACTAGTAGTTTGAAATCATTGTGTACCAGTTCTCTTCAAAATCAATTGGATCAACACATCCTTTCATACAATAGTCCAAAGCATTTTTGAATTATTCATTTTTCTTCAATTTTGCATAATGTTGTATTGCATTTTGTTTTATGTGCCATAAGCACTACCCATGTTTTTAATTCTTGATGACCTGAATTTGGGCCAAAATGAAAACTATAACAGTTTTTAAGAGAACTAATTCTGCAAGTAATTAATCATTTTTATAAGCTAACATATGTGTTATGTAAGGTAACAAATGTAGTGTCCTACTAAGTTTTTATTAGTGTTCAGTTTTCCAGAAAAACTTTTGTAAGTAAATAACCATGTGCATACACTAATATATCCTATTGGCAAGCTAACTTAGGCATGTTGTAAGAAATAAATTACAGTAGTTTTATTTTTTGTGTGTACTTCATATATTGCTTTGCCTATTGCAGAATCTTGATCTGCGAATATTGTGACATACTCTTTCCCTTCCATGAACTTCTTTAATGTGTTCAGAATCCATATAAAAGTGTCAACTAGCTCACTTGCAATAAAACACAAGAAAACATAGTGATTTTTTAATGATTGTTTAGTCAACCTATTGGAGCACAAATCAAGTTATACTTGTTTGATTAGTAGGTAGTGTCAAATATGGTGACATCGCCATATAGTTTGTAGTACTCCAGCATAATCGAATATCTCCAAAATACCACGTATAGTCTTGTTTCTTAGTCACATTTGATCTTGACGAAGAAATATTTATCTCTATCATTTATTTCCAAAAGAGTATCAACAACTTTCTGAGCATCTTCACTTTAAATTTCTTTCATACTAAGTTGAGTCATAAAGTTGAGGTAATATTTCATGGTATGGCCTAGATTTCCTTTTTCACCAGTTTCAAAAGCCATGTATCTGTATCCTGGATTGGTTTTAAACCTGCTTGTTCCATTGATGCAATGGTTTCCCTTTATCATTTTTAATCTTTCTTCCACTCCTATTAAGAAACAAACAGGCTGGTCTTGTTAACTCATGGATGTGTTAGGTATTCTGATGCACCACTATATAGTAACCTTGCTTTATCTTGGATCGAATTTCAGCTAGACAACATGTTTTTGTAATTAGATCCTTTCTTTTTCTTTTCCTTTTCTTTTTTGTTGCAGAACCACCTTCAGTGTCTACACAAGTAACAAGGTTGATAATGTTGGATTTCAAACCTTTGTTTAACCCTTACAGGAGCATTTGTAATATTTTCCCGCATTTTTCCTTTACCGCTGAGTCGTTGAGAGTCCTTCATGTAGCTAAAATCAATATCATCCGCATACTTCTTTAAACAAAATGTGTAATGCTTCCATTTTTTTTTTGCTTTCACCCCGGTAAGACTTCTTGTGACATCTATTTGTTTAAATTTGGGAAAGATGCTTCTTTGTTTGAAATTAAATACAATTTTTACTGTAATAGATACATGTTTTAAGTTAATATATGCACAATTTATATGAAGATTTGAAAAATTACAAAATTATGTATCTTCTTTTTTGTGTACTATAGGAAATGCTAGTTGTAGTATAATTTGTGGAAGTTGTAAAGTAAGTAGTACATGATGTAAATTTAAAAAGGCACGTGTATATGAAAATTTTCATACTGACAATTTTGTCTTATTTGCTTTGGTCCATTGTAAGAAATTCTAGTTGTCAGTTAACATATTCCTATTCTAATAAAATACAATTTATAAGCAAACTTTGTATTTGAAAGATTACATTCAAGCAACCAAATTACATATAAATATCCCACTATAGGACCTAACTAGAAGACACCACCATTAAATATATTGAACCTCAGTGGAACCTGAAACTCCATCCATTCGAATGGCTAGGGATGCCCTCTTGAAAACACCTAAATGATGCACCACAAACGAACCTCCACCACTAAACCCAAAACCACCATGATCTCATCTTCATCGACCACCTGTAGGTTGGGAAACCACAATGTGGACCACTGACATGGTCCCATAACACTAGGTAATCTCCGTAAATAAATTGTTCTAATATTCATAATTCTTGACAGAGGTGCTGTTTGAATCATGTATCTCTCAGTTATAGAGAATGTGAATTATCATTACTAAACCGGACCTAATTCATATAATCTAACTAATACACTACCTCTTGATAGAGATTCATATTAATCAAAGGATTTAAGAGTTTTTAATCCAATGTGTGTTTTATTGTAAACAATACATGCTTTAAGCTAAGAAATGCACAAACTACATAAAAATTTTCAGCAGCGTATATTTCATGGTGCTAATGTTTGCCAAAAGTTTCTTACATGTTTATAGCGATAAAATTTAAACATTTTCTTCTTCACAGGTTTAAATAACAATTCCACTTATATCAAATTCGACAACATAACCTTTTTAATTAATATGAAGAATTCATAACTTGCACACTATTAATTTGAAAAAATTGATCTTATGTAGGTGAAAATTCATCTGTTCGGAAATGCATTTCATTCTTACCAAATTAAAATCCAGTTGTTTGAATCAAAGATACTTTGATGTGCAGGGTTCTTGTAAATTCATCTGTTCCAATTGCGATTGGATATCGAGCTTCTTCCAGGTCAAATTGGATTGATTGATCGAATAAAGATTTATTGATTGGGGAATTCATCAGAGAAGGAAGGGATTGATCGGATAGGGACGCATTGGTTTTTCATGCGTGTTTTCTGTTCTATGCGAGAGGTTGAATGGAAGAAGAAAGCTGTTAGAATCAGCCAACCTGCTGGGCTCTCATGTGATGAATGATGATCAGATTATTTGGTTTTTAATGCTCTTGGCCCTAAGTTTAAGGATTTTTATTCCCTGTTGATTAATACTCCCCTTACACCATTATATGCCGATGTTATTTCTCGTACCAAGAATCACTAAGCATCTTGAAGAATTTCTAGATCACACACAGTTCACCAGCAACTGGTCTAGTTGCGTTTGCTGCTGGCAAATAGCTCCCAGTCAGTCCCACGTGGATCACGCGGCGGTGAGGAGCGGTGACACATAGGTTCACGGGCTACCCGAGGTGGTCGATTTGGTGGTAGGAGCTACTCGTCTAATCCGTCTGCTGCTGGGGGTGGTTCTGGTTGTGGCTATCCGCACTACTCCTGGTGTGCTCATCTCGATTATTACACCGCATCTTGTTACAAGATTTTGGCCTTGAATCATCGTTCGAATTCCACCCACTTGGTTGAAATTATTTAGTCATCCCTAAAGTTGGAGCCTATCTCTCGCACCTCAGACTAGTATATGGAATCTGGTGCGACCAGTCATATGGCATCTTTTGTTTTTTGCTTAAACAACATCACTCCTTATTCTAGTAATTCTCATGTTTATGTCTGTAATGGTGCACCAATTCAAATTTCTCATATTGACGGTTCTCGTATTTCTGACTGTTTACAATTATCTAATATTCTGGTTGTGCTGAGATTATTAAGGACTTGTTATCTATTAGTAAATAGACGAGATTTGAATGATTTGATCACCTTTGATGACAAAAAAAAATTTATTCATAAAAAAGTATCCAAGGCAATCGTGGCAGGGACCACAGTGAGGATGGACTCTATGTCTTGGATAGGAGAGAAGAAACTCTTATTTCATGTTTAACAGCAAAATAAAGGTCTGGCTTCGTACGAGCTCTGGATGCTTGTTTGGGCCATGTCTCTACTGCACTCATTTCTAATTTGCATAAGTCTAGGGTTCTTACTATTTCTTCTTTGTTGCCCAAACCGTACATATGCGCCCCGTGCGTTATGGATAAAAGTTATTTGTTGACATTTGTTGAGAACCATAAACGTGTTTCGCACGTTCTTGAGTTAGTACATTGTGATTATTGGGGTCCTTCCCTGATTTTATCAGTAAACGACTTTTCTTATTATGCCTTACTTGTGGATGATTTTTCTTGATTTACAAGATTTTTCCACTTCTTTGAAATTTGGATTTTGTTGGCACTTATTTTCAGTTTGAGGTACTTGTCGAGAATAATTTTTCATCCAAAATTAAGGTATTTCAGAGTGACGGTGGCAAGGAATTCTTAAATACTCTCCTTCGGTCCCATTTTGCCTCCCTATGCATTCACCATTTGGTATCGTGCCATATACTCTGGAGAAAAATGGGTGAGCAGCACACAAACACTGGGATGTTGCTTAAATTTTCCTTACGATGCCTTTCCACTTGCATCTTCCCCTTTCCGTTAGGACGATGCATTTGCCATGAATGTCTACACCAACAACAGACTCCCTACTCCATTTTTACAGGGCGCTGCACCTTATGGTCTTCTCTACAATCGGGATCATGTTTACTCAAATTTCCACCCATTTGGCTGTCATGTTTTCCTGTTTGTTCGCCTTTTTTCCGATCAAAAGCTGTCTCCCTGCAGTATTCCCTGTGTGTTTATCGACTAAAAATCTTAGTACAGAGGTTTTTGGTGCCTTGATTCTTCCACCAGCAAAGTCTACGTCACTTATAATGCCCAGTTTGACAATAATTTCTTTCCTTTTGCCTCATCCATGGCCTCGGTAATTGGTTCTCCTTTTTTGGCATTGGATGTTTATGCTTTTTTGATCCCAATGGTGATCCTGCATCTTCTTTACCTCAGCTATTCCATCTACTTCGGCACCGTACTCTATACGTTCTACAGACTCGAATTGTTCAATAGTTGACCCAACTCGTATTGCTCTGTTTGTATCACCGTTGGCCAGCCCTCCGGATTCACTAGCCCCTTAAGCAAAAGTTTCACCTGCGACCTCTCCTCCTTGGTCGTGCCCTTACCGGATGATTACTTGTTCCTCGAAAGGAGCTATCCAACGCCGTATTTTGATATTGTCGCCCATGACCTTCTTGCTTCTAAAGAACCCACAGACTATCACTCGCCTCTTCAGGATCCATATTGGGTATTGGTTATGGATGATGAGATCGCGGCTCTTCGTGGTCAGCGTACCCAGGATTTTGTTCCACCCCCATCAGATGTCAACATCATTGGCTTCAAATAGGTCTATTGGCTGAAGTATCTTTTGGTGGCATAGTTGATCGCCACAAGGCATGTTTGGTGGCTCAAGGGTTCTCTCAAATTCCTGGTTTTGACTTTGACCACACCTTGAATTCCGTGATTAAATCTTCTACTGTCCGGACAATTCTTGCTATTGCCATTATGCGCTTCTTAGGGGGTGTTCAAAGATATCCTGCCTGTAATACCCAACCCATCCATCCGTAGGCTCTGTATAAAATAACCAGGTATTTTTTTAAAAAATATTT
>JAUOBV010274180.1:0-29502 GCA_032360425.1 Rubia occidens
GATATTTATGTTATTTGGAATGTTATTGCAGTTTAGAGATTTAGAGGCTGAATTGTCAAGTTGCTGCAGTTTGTGGTTAGTATGCCCATACCGACCAGCATTCCAGAAATATGAGAGAAGTCGCATTTGAACTTGGAGATAGAAGAGGAGAAATATAGGGAGATGGAAGAGATTGACCGATGGATTATTTTGATGAATTATGGAAAGTCAAAATACAGTTGGAAAAGAATCTAGATTGATTTGAAGACTCCTAAATTGTAGGAGAAAATATTTTGTTTATCCCTTTTGAATTCTAAATAGATGAAGAAATACATATTTTATTCCTTATCTATCTTTGGGCTGTAGTAATTTTTGGAGACCTAGTTTTCACGAAGAAGAAAGTACGAAAGACAGTCACACACACAGTATTATTCTATGCAGAAACTGTATTCACATTGGAGCTTTTTGATAATTTTATTCAGACAATTTTTATTATTTCTTTTTATTCTTTTGATTGTTAATTCAATTATGTGTTCTAGATAAATTCATCTTTTCCAGTAAAGATCAAGGAAGTACTAGCGTCGATTCTCGTGAGATCTAATTAGCTTTTAATCCTTTGATTGCATGCTTGCAATTGTTGTTCTTGATTATAATGTCTATGATTGCTTTCATGTTATCCAGTAGTGGCCAATATTTGATAGCATGTTAATTTAATGCTAATTGAACAAATCATCTGTAATTGTGATTTAACTTCAATCAGTGGTTGAGAGCAACAGTCTTATGAATTGGGTCTTTCATTCTTAATGCTTCTAGCATATTAAATCTATAGAGCATCTCTTAGGTTATATGTTAGTTAGAGAAATAGTTGGTGAGACGTCCTACTGATTATCGACAAGGTAAGGAAAGATTGGTTGTTCGCAACTATAACCAGTTTGTTTGCATACATTTAAAGTCATCTTTGCATCAAGGATTGAGATAGAAATCTAGTATGGAATTGATCGGAACCTGAATTTTCTCATCATAGTTAAATCTTTTTACAATCTATAACAATTTCCCATTCTTGATTTTACTCAATTTTAGGTTTTTCTTATTCACTTTCCTCATATTGTTACATTGGTTACAAATTTGCAGATTAAGAAAAAAAATCTCGCCAATCTCTTGAAAAATGAACTTTCTCGCAGCTATACTGATCGGTATGCCCATACCGACCGCAGAATTTTGAACAGAAAATACAGCTTAGCGATCGATTTCTTTTTGGTGTAAAACGACACACCAAATTTTGACACGGTCGGTAGAGATGAAGCTGGCAGACATGACATAGTCCGTGTCTCTAGCATTGAGGTTGGCACGACCTGTGTATCTGGCATGTAGGATGACACAGTTTAAATCATTCAATCAGCGACAACACTAAAGCAGCGATAGAGGCGTTCGGTCGACAACAACTACAAGTACGATGGTAAAGTGTTATAGGAAGAGGCTTTAACTGCAAAAACTGGAAGGAAGGCGCTTGATACGCTCTAAAAAATATCATTTATTATAGTGTTTTTAGTCCAGTATTTTTAGGAGTTTAACACTATACTCTTTTTTCCACTAGGTTTTTTTAGCAAGGTAGTGTGCTCAGATCTAGAGTTAATTTTGAAATATTGTAATTTAGAAGTTTTAGTTCGAATTGGATTAGATTTGGTAAGTTTAAATATGACAGATTCATTCAAGATCATCCAATATTTTGATTGATTTATTTTGATGAATTTGGTCATCATGTAGATTTAAATTAGTAATTGTAGTTATATATGGTTTTAGCTTCTTAAATTTTCCATAAGCCATTCCAGTTCCTGACAGGAATTACCAAATCCTTGTCTAATTTTTATTCTTGAAGGCCACACCTATGTACTATAAATAGGAGATGGTTTTCAACATTTTAATTACCTTTTCACCAATTTTATACATCATATTTATAGCTTTTGAGTTACACTCAATTGCTTATGAGCTTTTACAAAAGGCAACCCCTGGTTTAGAGCAGAAGAGAGAGTCTGAATCATTCGATTTCTGGTTTAGTGAAGAAAGCAACTCCAGCTAAGAGAGAGTCCAGCGTATTACACATAAAAAAAAGAAGGTCAGAGCGTGCATCTCACGTGCGAGACACACGAAGCGTAGCCCTTGAAGGCACTTGTAACAGACGAGCTTCTCTTGTCCATCCCTTCATCTCGCAAGTCCATGAATTTATCGCGGATATTTCATTATTTTGGGAGTTGATTTTATCGCGAGTTGATTTGATTTTCTCACCAGCTGCTTATTATCTCTCAAGCTAAGAGCCACATCAGCATCCCAGTCACTGCCTAGTCAACTTCCAGTCACCGTTTATTAGCCAAACTTTGCAGGGATGGCGTGGGATATACATCTCCATTTATTTTTGAAGATCGTTCACATTTTGAGGATGAAAGTTTTTGACCACGGAGGAAATGATAAAATCTCAATAATATTGCTTATTATAGTTTTTTAAGTCTAGTATTTTTAGGAACTTAACACTATACTCTTTTTCTCATTGGGTTTTTTAGTGAGGTAGTGTGCTCATATTTAGAGTTTATTTCAAAATATTGTAATTTAGGAGTTTTAGTTCCGATTGGATTAGATTTGGTAAGTTTAGATATGATAGATTAATTCAAGAATTCAACCAACATTAGGATTGATTTATTTGGATGAATTTGGTCATAATTTATATTTAAATTAGGTATTGTAGTTTCAAGTTTTTGACATAAATTACCAAATCCTACTCTAATTTGTATTCTTGAAGGCCACACCAATGTACTATATATAGGGGATGATTTTCAACATTTTTATTACCTTTTGACCAATTTTATACATCATACATATACAGATTTTTGAGTTATACTCAATTGCTTGGGCCAAATAAATAAATAAAGGCAGCTCATGAAGGCGGATCTATAACAAAACTGCCTTTAATCAATGTTCATAAAAGGTGGTTCCTCAAGAACGGCCTTTAATTTATTGTGAATTGCCTTTAATTGATGTTTATTAAATTCATTTCCTTAAAAAAATCCTTTAATTAGATTTGAACTGCCATTGAAATAAAAGGGATCAGAAATAGAGAGGTTCCAAACTCAAAACCTTTTCCCAAAGTCGGTTCCTCAAAAATTGATGGAACCGCCTTCTAATGTTGCCTTTAATAATGGTATCTCCACTAGTGGGTGCATCATATCTCTTTCATCAAGATTTAAGTGTACAGAGATTTTGAAAACATTGTACCATGGCAGAGGCTCTCACTTGCTTCAGTAAGATTTTGTTCCACATTAGCTTCTCCTACACTGTCACTTTGAGCTGATTCATAAACTCATTAAGCTTCCACACACTCCTCCAATTTGCATTCAGAGTTGTATCTTTGCTATTCTTCTCACACTCTGAATAAACCCTAAATTTAGAGAACAAAGAAAATAAAAATATCACAAAAGAATGAGTCAATTAACAACTCGTAGTACCATGTATGACAATTTTGATGTAAAATTGGCAACAAATTTGAATAAGCGCCAATTTCAGAGAAGAACAAATTAGAACAAAAATAATAAAAAAGTGACTCAATTAAAACCTCACAAGTACCCTATAAAACAATTAAGATGTAAAATTATTAGAAAGTTCGAGTCGATTATCACAAAATCACACTTATTTTCACAAGTCAATCTCGCCACTCATCCCTTCCACTGCTTCTTTCCATACACCAGGAAGTCCATGACCGTGATCCTGGTCCCTATGTACAAGCCGTGATTGAGAGGATTTTGAAGGCATTCTGTTCACCGAAAAAGAAGGGATGGATTTAAAGTGATATGCTTCTTAGAGGAGCCAAGAAATAAAAAGAAAAGGGGCAAGGAAGTATTTTATATAAGGGGGTTTGACCCATTTTTTGTTTTATGATAAGAAATTGACCCATTTTGACCTACAAAGTTTATCCTCCATTTCTCATAAATTGTATTCTAGTCTATCGTATCACCATAGTCGTTGGTGAGACAGTGTCAAAGGAGACTTTTTCATAGGTTAATCTGATACGAGTATCAAAATATCATTTATTAATTTTTTCTTAGGTTAGTTTTATTTTATTTTGGTTCATGATTATCAGGACCATGATGGCCCATTTGGTAATGAATTTGTGGCCTCATTTTGTTTTTAGAAAGAATAAATTCTTTTGTTTGAAAGATTCAATACAAGCAACCAAATTATATATTAACATAATAATCTCGGACCTAACTAAGAGATGCCACCATCGAATCTATTGAAGCTCGGTGGAGCCTGAAACTCCATCCATTTGAATAGTTAGGGACTCCCTCCTGAGTTCACCAAAATGCTGCACCACTCACGAACCGCTACCATCGAAACCGGAATCACCACGATCTCACCATCATCGACCACCTGCAGGTCGGGAGACCACAGTGGGGACCACTGACACGATGCCATGACACTTGGTAATCCTCATCAACAAATTTTTCTAATATTCACAATTCTTGATGGGGTGAGTTTTGAACCCTGGACCTCTCAGTTATAGAGAGTTTGACTTACCACTAAACCATGCCCAATTCCCAAAAAGAATAAATTCTAATTACGCTAAATAAGGTTAGAATATATTAGGTAGTATTTAATTGTAGCTTACTTAGTTCTGATTAGATTAGGTAAGATTAGATAGGGAAATATTCATTCAAAACTTTATCTTGATGAATTCGACAATATTTAGATTAAAATAGGAAGTATAGTTTGATATGATTTTAGCTTCTTATAGTTTCCATAAGGCATTCTAATTTCTGACAAGAATTACAAAAAATTATCTTGTTTCTATTTATGATAGTCGAACCTATGTATTATAAAAAGGGGATGGTTTTCAACATATTAATAACACTTTTATCAATCATATATTTCAGAATTTGAGTTCATACTCTTTGATTATTAAGAATTTAAACCTTAAGGTTTGTCCATTATAAATTAGTGCTTAGAACCGGTTGATTCATTGTGTTAATTTGGTGCAATTAGTGCTTGAGTTAAGTGGAATTCATCCCTTTTGTTAGTGAAGATCATAAAGTTGTGTAATTCACTAGACTTCGTCTATGTCTTCTTGATTTCAATAATGTACTTCAATTAACCTTTGTTAAGAGTGCTTCCTTAAAATTCCGCATCCAGAGTTTTCTTAAGGATATTCATATTAGTTGGTATTAGTTGTTATCATGAGATTCATTATTTTGCCACAGAGGCTCTCACTTGCTGCACTGAACTTCTACTCCATATTAGCTTCTCGAACGGCAGTTGCAACAACTTTTATCTGATTTAGAAACTCATCAAGCCTTCTAGCTTGCCGTATGATGCTACCCTAAAAAATGCCAGTCATTTATATGGCTTCACCAAAAGTCGCTCCCTTTAACCATCGATAAATAACATCCATCAAGTACGATCATAGAGAAGCCTCTACATACTCCTCCAATTTGCATTCGTGTTGTATCTCTGATATTCTTCTCAATTTCAGAGAAGAACAACTAAAAAATATATTTAAAAATGAATCAATTCACCTCACAAATACCCTATATAACAATTACGATGTAAATTTATTAGCAAGTTTGAGTCACTTATAAAAAAATCACAATTATTTTAACCGGTCAATCCTGCCACTCGTTATCACTTCCACTGCTTCCTTCCATACACCAGGCATAGGTAGTCCAACACCGTTATCCTGGTGCCTAAGTCGAAGGCATGATTGAGAGGATTTTGAAGGCATTTTGTTCACAGGGAAGAAGCGAAGGATGGAGGTGCGTAAAGGTGGATGCGTCGTAGGCAGACAAGAAATAAAAAGAAATGGAGCAAGGAAGTATTATATATAAGTGGTTTTCACCCATTATTTTTTTTATGATCACAAATTTTCCCATTTTGTCCTGCCAAATTTATCCTCCATTTCTCATAAATTTAATTTTAGTACCTCGGCTCGCCATAGTCGATGGTGAGATAGTGTCATAGGAGACTTTCTCACAGGTTATCCTTTATGCATGATGTACATGAAGAACATAACTATAATTACTATTTATTTGTATTTTCTGTAAATCAGATTCAAGTGCTATAAATTTATCATTTTTTCGACCCATGTGTTTGGCTAATTTATGATTTTTTTTAAAACATTGTTTCACCTGTTGTTTATTCACTTCCAATTCTTATGGAGGATGTTCTTCTTCTATTGGAATTAGCTAATGACTATGTCAATATTCTCTGTATAATGCATGGAGTTTGGGCAATCTGGTGTGCTATATATAACTAGATATGTGTGTATGATTCTATTAGTCCAATTGCTGTGGATATGAAGAAAAGAATCATTAAATTCTTACAGGACATTGTCAAGATTCATACATTTTACATACATTATCATTTCATCAGATTGCCCCCTCTTATTTTGTACCTTTTACTTTATTTTAATGAATGGATTGAGGCCTGCCTAACTCCCCACCATATATGACACGTGTCCTTTAAAAATAGAGAGTTAAACTATAAGCCCCCTATACACAGTTGTTGATGTAGTGCAATTGACTGTGAGAATCGAAGAAGAAATCGATCGTTGCAAAGGATAGTTATTGCACTGATATGGCGTTAACGACTATTGTGATGCTTATTTATGGCCTGAAAAGGGCCAATAATGTTATCTGAGATCGTGTCAAAGCCTCAAAACAACCTTATAACATTTTATGTTTTTGTTTAAATTTTTATTTATTTTTAATTTAGGGTTTGTTTAAAGTCTCATTGTAGGCCATTAATAATATTTGGGAGATTTTATCTTCTTTCCAGGTGGATTTCATAACTTGTTCTTAGGGTTTGTTTCTCAATTTTGTGTTTGCTAATCCTTACGTATTCTGACTGCATCATTTGTACAATATTAAAGTTGAAAAATATGAAGATTGTTCTATAACTTATAAAAAATTTACTTTTCCTGTTAATACGTTGTCCTCTTTATAACGAGAACAATAATTTTGATCATAATGTTTGTATTAATGTTATTACCTATTCTTCTAAACAACAAAAGAAGATCCCCAAATTAGGGGAAAATTAAAAACATGAAATAAAACCTAATCTACAATAACTTGCCAACACAGTTATAAACTAACGAAAGAGAGACAACCATTCGATGAATGTGGAAAATTTGAGACGAAACTTGAAGATGAACATAGAGAAAGAAAAAATAAAATACAAAGTGGTAGAGAAAACAATTCTAAGAATAATGCGAGGGAAGATGAAACATAAAATGTGAATTTCAAGTTTTAATCTAGCAATTGTCGAAATCACACACGAATGACTATTGTGATACCTATTACGACCTAAAAAGAGCCAACATTGTTTTCCGAGATCGTGTCTGACCTCAAAAAAACCGTATAACATTTCATGTTTTCATTTTTTTTATTTTTGAGAAAAGTGCTTTTATAACTCTACATACTTGACATAAGTGCCAATATAACTCTCAGATAATTTTTAGTGCAGATATAACCCTACATAGTTGATGTAAGTGCCAATATAACCCTCAGACCCCATTTCCACCGGTTATCATTATGGTCTGAGAAAGTTGACAAAAAAATAGGCCAAAACTGGCGGGACGGAGGGAGTATTTTATTACATGACTTATGACGATGTTTACTTATCACTGTGACTCGCATATGTAGGTTATATTAGGTGGCCAATTGTTTTGTGAGGTGAACCAATAGACCACTGGTTTGCACAATTTTTTTAATAGGTAGTGTTTCTATGCCTGTTTGGATATATTATGACAGCACGTCTAGATCCTGCACGAACCTACTTGACAATTAAGGGAATCAACAATTAGTTTGTGTTCTATGTAGTATATATACCACTTACTTCATATGACCACATTATTAAAAAACAATCCCGTTGAAGAAAATGGTAACAAGAACTTTGCATGTATGGATCTTTTGTGCGGTTATTGGTGTGCAGAGGGAAAATATTTAGTATATATTTATTTAAGAAAAAAAACAAATTTCCCGCACATTCGTATTACGATGTTTGTGCATGTGGGGTATATTGTGTCCAACACTTGCACGGTGGGATTAAGCCAGCAGTCATGTGATGTGTAAGGATGTTAAATTTTATATGGATTTATTTAAAGAAAATTATAATATTGTTGTACAGTACGATAATCTGCTGTCTTTGTCAGTGTGCGGTGAGTAAAACGTAATTTTTCAAGAGGTTAGGTGAATAGTGTAGAAGTTGTACTGGTTTTGCGTTCAAAGACAACTAAGAAGTGGTGGCAATGAAGTGTGGCAGTTAAGCAGTAAATTCTATTCTGTAGCAAGCACCTGCCAGAATAGATGAAGACTGTTGTTGCTTTCTCCACCTCCACCGTCGTTGCAAGAAAATTTGTCCCCAAAAATCATCCTTATCGTCCTTCAATGCCTTCGAGTACTACTACTACATAGGGTTCATACAAACGTGGGAAATTAAACGAGGTACTCCTGATGGTTCAGAGTAGAAGACCAGGGTACGATTGGAATCTATTTCCTTTTAAATGCAAATATAACTTATGTTTAATTTTTGGTACACTTTTCATTATCGTCAAGGTACTCTGTTTGAGGAGTCTGTGTTTTAACATTTAATATTTTTTGAAATTTTTTAAAAATGCACATACCTCTAGTGAAAATTGTATTTATGTCCATTTATGTGTTCAGAAGTTTTATGTATCATAATATCAATTAATTTATTGTTATTTTTTTATTAAACTCTGAGAGTTATAAATGGGAATATTAGGGAGTTATAATCTTGTTATAGGAGTATCTGTTTAAGGAAATAATCTTGTTTCGGCCATATTTCTTTGGTGAATTGTTTTGTGAGGTGCACCAATAGATCACTCGTTTGACAATAAAAATCAATTGGAGTATTTTTGTGCAAGTTTGAATATATTATTACTAGAAGTGGCATATTTAGATCTTACACGAGCCCACATAATGAGTTATGAGTTCAACATTTATATAGTGTTCTAAGTAGCATACAACTTAGTTTTAAATGACCACATTATGAAATTTATTCCCATCGATAAAAATTGTAACAAGGACTTTGCAAGTAAGGATCAGCATTCGGTCACTGATGTGAGGTATCTCTCAGCCTAAAAATTCATACTTAACCGCACAAAGAAACAAGAAGAGGGCACTTTAATTGGAATATTATTTATATTATTTATTTTACCATTTTGTTTGATTATTTGTTTATTTTCGATTCCAATGTCAAAAATTAAATTCTAAATAGTTTATTTCAATAATGGTATTGTAAAATACAATAATATTACATATGTATTGAAAATTCTATAATGATATTTTAGATTACGAAATTATCATATATGTGTGTGTATATGTCTGCGTTCTGCATTTGCCTTACTTGAACATTAGTGCCTAAGTCAATTTCTTAAAATTCAACTTGCTATATTTTCTAACATTTTAGTACATGGCTTACGATGATGTTTATTTATCACTATGACTAGCATATGTAGGGTGTATGAGTTGGCCAGTTGTTTTGTGAAGTGAATCAATCGACCACTGGTTTGCACGATCTTTTTCTATGGGAATTGTTGCAATGCCTATTTGAATATATTATGATCGCACGTCTAGATCTCGCACGAACAACATGACAATTATGGGGATCAACAATTAGTTTATGTTCTTAGTTGTATATATACAACTTACTTTTATATGACCACATCATTAAATTTTCCCTGTTGAAGAAAATGGTAACAAGGACTTTGCATGTATGGATCTTATGTGTGAGTTCACCAGTGTGCAGAGGGACAATATTTAGTATATTTTTATTTAAGAAATACATAAATTTCCTGAACATGTTCATATTATGATGTTTGTGTATATGGGGTATATTGTAATCAACACTAGCACGATGCGGTCAAGCCAACAGTCATTTGACGTAGAGATTTTAAATTCTAATTCTCATTGAAACTTTATGGTGAAACATCAAAGTGAATGATGTGGGATTGGAAAAATGACTAATGTATCCATTGTTTGCTACACTTTTTAAGGAAAGTGATTAGTGACTTGGTCTTTTCATTAATGCCACATCATTCACTTTGATGTTTCACTCTGTATTTTCACTAAGATTATCATTACTCTTTCAAAAATAGCCTTAACTTTATAATTATGTAAATTTATTTAAATAAAATAGTAATATTGTGGCAAAGTATGATAATCTGCTATCTTTCTCATTGTGCGGTGAGTAAAATGTATATTTTTCATTAAAGAGGTGAGGTGAATAATTAAGAAGCTGAACTAGTTCTAAGTATAAAGATGACCAAAAGGGGTAACAATATAGTGTGGCAGTTATAAAAGGAAATATCTTTGGTGGAAAGCACCTGCAAGAACAGAGGAAGACCGCCGCTACTATCTCCACCTCTACCATCTTTGCAAAGAGTTCAGAGCAACGAGTTTTCCCCAGAGATCATCCTTATCGTCGTTCAAGACCATCGAGTACACCTACTACACAGGGTTTAGACTGACGTAGGTTAAGAAACGAGGTGCTCATGATGGTTAAGAGTAGAAGACCTGGGTGCGATTGAGGTCACTTTCTTTTTCAATGAGAATATAACTTTTTTAGGAGTTTTGCATATTTTATGTTTAATTTTTGGTAAATGTTTCATTAATTTCAAGGTACTTTGTTTGAGGAGTGTGTGTTTTAACATATAATCTAGTTTGGACTTTGTTTTTATAAAAAAAATGTGCATACCTATAATGAAATTTTTTGTGTCTATTCATGTGTTTAAAAGTTCCATATATCATAATATCGATAAATTTATTGATAGTTCTGAAAATCTGAGAGTTATAACTGATAATATTAGGATTATATAATCTTGTTAGCTAATTATCTTCTTAAGGAAATAATCATGTTTTGACCATATTTGCTTGGTCAGTTGTTTTGTGAGGTGCACCAATAGACCACTCTTTTGTGTAAAAAAAATCTAATGGAGTATTTTCTGGCCAGTTTAAGCATATCATGACCAGAATTTGCACGATTACATCTTGCACAAGCCCACATAATGAGTAATGAGATCAACATTTGTACTGTGTTCTAAGCAGCATATAATTTAATTTTAAATGAGCACATAATTAAATTTACTCCTGTTGACAACAATTGTAACAAAGATTTTGCATGTATAACTCAGTGTGTTGTCATAGACGTGAGGTATTTCTCTGCCTAAAAATACATATTTAACCACACAGAAATAAGAAGAGGACATTTCAATTGGAATGTTTTCTATATTATTTATTTTACCATTTTTTTCATAATTATTTATACTTTTGATTCATATGTCAAAAATTAATTCTAAAAATTTAAATATCAATAATAGTATTGTATAAATACAAAAATATAACATTTGTTTTGAAAATTCTGTATTGATATTTTATATTGCCAAATTATCATGTGGTTTGTGTGTCATTGTGACTTATTTAAACATTAAAATTTCATAAAATTAAACTTGTTACATTATCAAAATTTTATTACATGGCTTACAATGATGTTACTTATCACTATGACTAGCATATGTAGGTCGTGCGAGTTGGCCAGTTTTTTTGTGATGTGAAGAAATACAACACTCGTTTGCACGATCTTCTTGAATGGGGTGTGTTGATGTTCCTCCTTGAATATATTATGATTTCCATCTAGATCTTGGATGAACCCACACAACAATGAAGGGGATCAACAAATACTTTGCATTCTTAGTACTATACAACTTTTTTTTCCAGATGGCCACATTATTAAATTGGTTCATGTTGAATAAAATGCTAACAATGACTTTGCATGTATGGATCTTGAATGCGGTCACCGGTGTATAGAGACAATATTTAGTATATGTTTATTCAAGAAGTAAACTAATTTCCTGCACATGTTCGTATTACGATTTGTGTGCACATGGCATACATTGTAACCAACACGTGCACTGCAGTGTAAAGCTATTAGTCATGTGACGTGTAAGGATTTTAAATTCTAAAATATTCTTGATAACGTAATTATGTGGATTTATTAAAATTTAATTATAATATTGTTGTGTTGTACGATAATTTGCTATCTTTATCAGTGTGTAGTGAGTAAAATATATTTTTTTGTTGAACGGGTAAGGTGAATAATGAAGAAGTTGATCCAGTTTTGTGTCCAAAGACGACCAAGATAGGGTAGCAATGTAGCGTGGAAATTAAGAAGGGAGTTCTCTTCTGCAACAAACGCCTGCCCAAATAGAGGAAGACCGTCACCATTCTATCCACCTTAACCATCGTTGCAAAGAGTTCAGAGCCGTGAGTTTCCACTTGGAGATTATGCTTATCATCATTTAAGGCCATCGACAACTACTACAACACAAAGTTCAGGCCGAGGTGGGGCAAGAAACGAGGTACTTTGGATGGTTAAGATTAGAAGACCCGGGTGTGATTATGATCTTATTCCTTTTAAATGCGAATATAAATTTGTTTAGGATTTTTACATAATTGATGTTTTATTTTTGGTAAACTTGTCATTAGCATCAAGGTACTCTATTTGAGGAGTGTGTGTTTTAACATATAATCATGTTTTGAGCCTTTTTTAATGCGCACACCTCTAATGAAAGTTATGTTTTATGTTTATTCATGTGTTCAGAAGTTCCATACAACAGAACATTGATAATTTTATTGTTAGTTGTAAAATTGTGAGAGTTATAAATTATAACTGATAATATTAGGATTTTCTAATCTTGTATGATGAGTATCTGTTTAAAGAAATAATCTTGTTTTGACTATATTTTCTTGGTCTGTTGTTTTGTGAGGTTCACTAACAGAACAATCATTTGCACAAAAAATTTCAATTGGAGTGTTATTGGGATAGTTTGAATATATTAGAACCAGAAGTTGCACATGTAGATTATACAGGAGCTAACATAATGAATAAGGAGATCAACATTTATTCTGTGTTCTAAGGAGCATACAACTTACTTTTAAATGGCCATATATTGAAAATTATTCTTTTTGACAAAAATTGTAACAAGGACTTTGCATGTATAGATCTGTGTTCGGTCACCGGCGTGAGGTATCTCTCCGCTTAAATATCCATATTTAACCACACAAAGAAACAAAAAGAGTGCACTTGAATTGGAATGTTTTCTATTTTATTTATTTTACCATTTTGTTTGAATTTTTTTAATTCATATGTCAAAAATTAATTTCTAAATATTTAAAATTTAATAATGGCATTGTAAAATACAAAAATATTACATACGTTTTGAAATTTTTATAATGATATTTTGGATTACCAAATTATATATATGTGTGTCTTTGCATGTGTGTGTGCGCGTTCAGCATGCGACTTACTTGAACATTGGTTCAACTTGCTATATTATCAAAAAAAAATTATTACATGGCTTATGACGATGTTAACTTATCATTGTGACTAGCATATTTGGGTCGTATGAATTGGCTACTTGTTTCGTAAGGTGAACCAAAAGACCAGTCTTACACAAGATCTCTTTGAATGCGGAGTGTTTCTACGCCTATATGAATATAATATGACCGCTCGTCCAGATCTTGCACGAACCCACACGAAAAATAAGGGAATCAATAATGAGTTTGTGTCTCATGTAGAATACTACTTTTTTTAAACGACAACATTATTAAATTTGTTCCTGATAAAGAAAATAGTAACAAGGACTTTGCATGTATAGATCTTTTGTGTGGTCACCAACGTGTAGAGGGACATTATTTAGTAAATGTTTATTTAAGTAGTACACTCATTTCTTGCACATGTTCGTATTACGATGTTTTTGTACATATGGGGTATATTGTAATCAAACACTTGCACGACGGGGTTAAGTTAGCCCTCATGTAACGTGTGAGGATTTTAAATAGCCTTCACGACATAATTACGTAGATTTATTTATTTTTTAAAAAAATATTGTTGTACTGTACGTTACTCTACTATCTTTATTACTATGAAATAAGTAAAATGTATAGTTTAAGTTGATGAGGTAAGGTGAATAATGAAAATGTTGAACTAGTTATGTGTCCAAAGACGACCAAGAAAGGGTGGTAATATAGTGTGGAAGGTAAGAAAGGAAACCCTTCTATGACAAGCACTTGCCCAAACAGAGAAAGACTGCCGCTCCCGCCTCTACCTCCACCATCTTTGCAAAGAGTTCAGAGCGGCGAGTTTCTTCCCAAAGATTATCCATAATGTCGTTCAACACCTTTGAGTACTACTACTACACAGGGTTCAGACTGATGTGGGGCAAGAAACAAGGTGCTCTTTATGGTTAAGAGTAGAAGACCTGGTGATTTAGGTCTCTTTCCTTTTAAATGCGAATATAACTTTGTTCAGGATTTTTGCATAATTGATGTTTAATTTTTGGTAAAATTGTTGTTATCGTCAAGGTACTCTGTTTAAGGATTGTGTGTTTTAACATATACTCGTGTTTTGCCTTTTTGTTAAAAAAAAGTGTGTACCTCTAATGATAGTTGTGATTTATGTTATTTATTTGTTTAGAAGTTCCATATATCATAATATTGATCAATTTATTGTTAGTTGTAAAATTGTGAGAATTATAACAGATATTAGGATTTGATAATCTTGTTTTATGAGAATCTGTTTCAAGAAATAATCTTGTTTCGACCATATCTGCTTGGTATGTTATTTTGTGAGGTGCACCAATAGCCACTCACTTGCACAAACTTTTTCAATTGGAGTATTCTTGTCCTGTTTGAATATATTACGACTAGAACTTGCACGTTTAAATCTTGCACGAGCCCACACAACAAGTGAGTAGATTGAAATTTATGTTTGATTCCCATGTCAAAAATTGATTTCTAAATATTTATTATTCAACAGTGGTATTGTAGAGTACAAAATATTACATTTTTTAATTATACAATGATATTTTGGATTACCAAATTATCATATATGTGCGCGTGTGAGTGTGGGGTCAGCTTGCGACTTAATTAAACATTAATTGAACATTAATAATTAAGTCAATTTATTCAAATTAAACTTGCTATATTTTCACTGCCATATCAAGGTTGTACGAGTGGGCCAGTTGTTTTGTGAGGGGAACCAATAGACCACCCGTTTGCACTATTTATTTTTTCAATGGGGAGTGTTTTGTGTATGTTTGCATATATTATAACCGCACGTCTAGATCTTGCTTGAACCCACATGAAAATTATGGGGATCAACATTTAGTTTGTGTTCTAAGTAATATAAAACTTACTTCAGATGACCACATTATTAAATTTGTTCATGTAGAATGAAGAGGTAACAAGGACTTTGCATGTATGGATCTTGTGTGCGGTTAACGGTGTGCAGAGGGACAATATTTAGTATATGTTTATTTCATAAGTACACTAATTTTCTGCACATGTTCATATTACGATGTTTGTGCAGGTAGTGTATATTGTAACAAACACTTGCACGACGGGATCAAGCCCATTGTCATGTGACGTATGAGGATTTTAAATTCTAAAATAGTCTTGACAATATAATTATGTTGTCGTACTATATCATAATTTTCTATCTTTATTCGTGTGTGGTGAGTAAATTGTATATATTGCATTTAAGTGGTAAGATGAATAATGAAGAAGCTTAATTGGTTATGTGTCAAAAGACGACCAAGAAGGGGTGGCAATGTAGCTTGTCAGATAAGAAGGGAAATCCCTTCTTTAGCAAGCACCTGCCCAAACAGAGGAAGATCGCCGCTGCCGCCTCCACCTTAACGACCGTTCCAAAGAGTTCAGCACGCCGAGCTTCTTCCTGGAGATTTTCCTTATCGTCGTTCAAGGCCTTTGAGTACTAATACTACACAAGGTTATGTTTGAAGAAGAGCAAGAAACTCAGTACTCTTGATAGTTAAGAGTAGAATACATGAGTGCGATTGGGAACTCTTTCCTTTAAAATGTGAATTTAACTTTGTTCAGGAGTTTTGCACAATTGTTGTTTATTTTTGATAAACTAGTTTATATCGTTATGATTCTATATTTGGGGAGTGTTTGTTTTAACATATAATCTTGTGTGGAATTTTTTTCTAAATGTGGTACCTCTAATGAAAGTTTTTTTTTATATTTATTTATGTGCTTAGAAGTTATATATATCAAAACATTGATCAATTTAATGTTAGCTCTAAAACTTTGAGAGTTATATCTGAGAGTATTAGAATTTTATAATATTGTTTGATGAGTATATGTTTTAAGAAATAATCTTGTTTCGACCATATCTACTTGGTCAGTTGTTTTGTGAGGTGCACGAATAAAGCACTCTTTTGCACAAACTTTTTCAGTGGGAGTATTTTTAGGCCGGTTTGAATATATTATGATCATAACTTGCACGTCTCAATATTGTATGAGCCCACATTCGAAGTAAGGAGATCAACATATATTTTTTATTCCAAGCAGCATACACTTTTCTTTTAAATGGCCACATTATGAAATTTATTCATGCTGCAAAAATTATAACAAAGGCTTTGTATGTATGGATCTGTGTGCGGTCAATGACGTGAGGTATCTCTTAGCCTAAAATTTCATACATTACCAGACAAAGAAACAAGAAGAGGGCACTTGAATTGGAATATTTTCTATATTTAGTTATTTTACAATATTTTGTCTGATAATTTTTTATTTGCTATTCATATGTCAAAGATTAATTTCTATATATTTATAATTAAATAATGGTATTGTAAAATACAAAAATATTACATATGCTTTGAAAATTCTATAATGATATTTTAGATTACAAAATTATCATATAGAATATATGTGTGTGTGTGTGTTCGGCGTGTGACTTACTTGAACATTAATGCTTAACTCAATTTCGTAAAACTCAAATTGCTATATTTTCAAATATTTTATCTCATGGCTTACGATGATATTTACTTATTACCGTTACTAGTATATATAGGTCATACAAGTCGGCTAGTTGTTTTTTAGGTGAACCAATAGACCATTCGTTTGCACGATCTTTTTCAATGGGGAGTGTTTATGTGCTTTTTTAAATATATTATGACTGTACATCTAGATCTTTCACGAATTCACATGACAATTAAGGGGATCAACAATTAGTTTGTGTTCTCTTAGTATACAACTTACTTTAAAATGGCCACATTAATTTGTTCCTACTGAAGAAAATGGTAACAGGGCTTTCCAAGTATGGATCTTGTGTGTGGTCACCAGTGTGCAGAGAAACAATATTTAGTACATGTTTACGTTGTGCTCTATTTATATCTCATTTTAAACACGTTTGAAGTCTAATTTTTTTTATATATTAGGGACTTTAATTAGTGGAAGAAAATTGACTTTTTATCGATAAGAGGGTTAAGATGATTCTCATGTTTTACATCCTAATTCTTTAATTTATGAAATGTTGTCAATCATATTAAAGATTTCTGTTTCAAGTGTTTGGGTTGTGAAGAATTCGGTTTTTGAAGAAGCAAGAAAACTTTGAAGAAGTGAAGAAGAAGGCCAAATATTGAAATTTTGTAGAAGTCGTCCAGCAGCTCCTTCGCGGACCGCGACATATAGCGCGGTCCGTGACGAACGGGCCATCAGCCACTTACCTACTTTTTCTTTTTCTTTTGGTGGCCATTCATAATCTATCGTCTTACTTTAATCTCTTGTCCGCGGTCCGTGATGGACGGCCCATTAGCCACTTACCTACTTTTTCTTTTTCTTCCGGTGGCCATTCATAATCTATCTTCTTACTTTAATCTTATGGCCGATTTTCTCTTGACAAAAACCATAGTTTTCATTCATTTTTCATCTTGTTCATCTTTCATGTGGATGATTATGTTTATGACTTATAGTATGGATTCTAGTAGTTAAATTTAGTCTTGGTAGCAGTTGACTTGAGCTTCCTTGCACATGTCTTAAGAATCATCTATATCTATATAATGCTTTATGGAGCTTGACTATTGTGCATTTTTGGAGTTGATGACTATTGTGCTTCCTTGAAATTGGCTATTATGCATTTATGGAGCTTTGAATATGTTAATTAATGTTATTTATGTGATTAGGAGTGTGATGATATGAAACGTCTGTATGATAACTTGTTAGGAATTGATGAAAGTAGCTAATTTTTTCTCTTTTGACATGGAATCCAAGAGCATGAGTAGAACTTTTAATTAGATTAATGATGATAAAATTTATAAAATAATATGATGATGTTGAATTCTTTGTCATGTTTATCCTACATTAGCAAATGGGTGAAGTCATTGAATGTTCAAGTTTCCTGATTAATCTTAGTAAATGCATAAATTGGTTAAATGCTTAAACATTTGGTTTAATATTTATAAGTGTTACCAACCATATTGATTCTTCGTACATAATGCCATTAATGGGATGTCTTTAGGTGTTTCTCGACTAAAGAGGTCATTAGTGTGGTTTACAAGAGATGTCGAATTCACTCTTTTAAACAACTACAAAAGAATAATGAAAGGTTCATCTTCACAATAAGTAGTTAAGGTAGTAAAGAGTTAGTGGATTCAAGGATAGATAAGAGGTTCGGAAGTGGAAATCAATTGCGACTAAGGTCCCGTACTTTGTGTTTAATCAAATCTTTGTAGTTTGTTGCATAATTAATTTAATTTCTCTTTTATGCTAGTTTCTTTGTCTTTCCATTTCATATCCTTGGAAAACCAAACCAAAAACCCCCTCTTTAATTTCTTATATATATAGATATAAAATTGGAGTAATAAATTGTATATTTGAGAGGTACGACGACGACCTCCCAAATTTTGGGGCCGCTACCAGGGACGAGGCGTATATTTTTAAGTGATAAGATATATTTGGGTGAATATGTACTAGTTGGTTTTTATTTTGATTTTAGTTGGTTTTTGTTATGCTTGGATATGTATTGTTCGAGTTCTAGGTGTACGTTCGTACGCGATCCTCTTCACAAGAACCCTTACACTACGACCCCGAGTTAGATTTGAACCTTAAGAGGGTTAGAAGGCTTTGCTTAGGGAGTGTGAATAACACCCCTTCTCGTGACCATATTGAGGAACCTTCTACTTCTATAGAGCATTGATGTGCACCATTATGCATGTGTTAGCCGATGCATTTAAAACATTTATTATCATTTTTTTTTTAGTTAATTGCTAGTTTTAGTTAGGTTTGCACAACAAAGAGTTTAGATGACCACTTTTGGTTTTCCTGTCTAAATCCTGCATTTTGTAGACTTAACTGGAACTATTGGAAACTTGATATTCAAGGGCTCCTAGATCTTCCTCTTTGATCTAATTAGTAGGTCGCTCGTGAGTGCATTTTCATTTTCTTTTGGAGGAAGCTCTCCGTGAGGATGGTAGTAGATATTTGAAGATCATTCGCAAGGATGGTAGAAGATATCGAAGTCCATTCACAAGGATGGTAGTAGATTGAAGGCCACAAACTTCAAATCGTGGTAGTAGATGAAATTGGGACCAAGAAATGAGGAAAAGTTAAAGAAGGGCAAAAATGAAAGGGAGGGATCCTTGTTCGAGGTTGCACGGATTATTGGGGAAAATCCAAGAAGAATTAGAACTTGAGGGTGTCACCATTGGATTCTTCTCCTTGAGCGCTATAAAATCGACTACAAGAACTTCCAAATTGGACCAACGCTTCACCTATAGCAGAGCAAAAAAATTAGCCAAACGAACCAGCCGCGGCCCATATCACCTGGTATGGGCCTTGTCAAAATTTGGCACGAGATTTCCCTCATTTCACTCCAAAATAGGCCAATTATGGGGTCGGGACATTCCATTTTACACATGCCGCGCCTTTTTAAGTCACAAATGACAAGACCAACCCACGAGGTGTGAAGAATGACGCGGGGCATGCCAAGGTACTGAACAAAACAAGGTCCTAGCTGACGAGGGTATAGAAAATGATACATGGTGCGGATTAGAAAGGAGAAAAACTAAGACCCGGCCAGCGACCCTCACCTTGCAATCTGGAACTGGGTATGCACTTGTTGGTCGATATGTGATCTCTCCGTACTACATTCATCCTTCTGACGGTCCCGGTTTGATCCATCCTTCTGACGGTCCCGGTTCGGTCTCTGTAATGCCCCGAGTACCTTTTGAGATGCATGGTTAGCATAATCTCGGAGTATTTATGGATAATTTCACCATTCATGGAGATTTCTTCAACTCTTATTTACACAATCTAGCACTCACGCTAGAAAGGTGTATGGACACCAACCTTATTTTAAACTCCGAGAAATATCACTTCATGGTAGAAAAGGGCATTGTTCTAGGTCATGTGGTATCAGATCATGGTCTAGAGGTTGATAAGGCTAAATTAGACACAATCAAATCCCTACCTTACCCCACTTGTGTGAGAGACATTAGGTCATTCTTAAGTCACACTGAATTTTACCAGCATTTCATTAGGGACTTCTTTATGATATCTTCTCTTTTATGCAATTTTTTGCAAAAGGATGTTGAATTCATTGTTGATGATAAAGGTAAAAAGGCCTTTGACACTATAAAAGAGGCGCTTATTACTGTTCCTATTGTTCAAACCCCAAACGGGTCCCTTCCCTTTGGAATAATGTGCGATGCAAGTTATTATGCCATAGGATCAGTGTTGAGCCAGAGGGTAGGAAGAGTACCACATGTCATTTACTATGCATCAGTGACTCTTAATAACGCACAGCGTAATTACTCCACCACGAAGAAAGAGTTGTTGGTCATAGTATTTGCACTTGAGAAGTTCAGACCATACCTTTTAGGCACCAAGGTCATTGTGCACACAGATCATGTAGCTCTTCTCCATTTAATGACTAAGAAGGAAGCGAAACCTAGGCTCATTTGGTGGATACTTTGTTTGACTGAGTTGGACCATGAAGTAAGAGATAAAAATGGTAGTGAGAATGTGGTGGCCGACCACTCGAGAGGGCTCCTAGGAAAAAATGAGAGAAAATGAGATAAATTGAAAATTTTATGCTTCTCTTGGTTTGTCTATTTTGTAATCCCTCTGTCCCAGCATAAGCTTCACAGAATCTTTTTCACGGTCTTCAAAAAACATGTTTGACCACTAATATGTTTAACTACGTGTAATATCGGAAAATAAAAAATTGATATTTAGAAACTACTTATTACGATGAATCCAACAATATCACATACGATAATATTATAGTTTATATATTTATTCAAATATATGGTCAAAGTTTGAGAGTGTTGACTGCCAAATAGTAAGTGTGCAGCTTATGTTGGGACAGAGGTAGTAGCTTTTTTGGTAGAGTAAGTTAGCTTTACAATATATGCATGCCTCACTCTTTTTATGGTTTGTTGGTTGTTTAGATTACCTTATGATTAAGGATATGAGAGTGTGAGAAATTCTTATATCTTGGGATTTAGAGTAGTCTACGAATAAAATGTTGGGTGTTTTGGGAAAATATTTGCATGCTAGTTACGCTTAGGTTTTTGCTTGTTCTTATCTACTTGAGGACGAGTAAAGGTTTAAGTGTGGGGGATTTGATGAAACGTCAAATGTATGTATTTTCTGAAGCATTTAACATCTCTTTTGTTATTGGAATATTGCTAGATTTAGATAGTTTTACAACATAAGGGGTTTAGATGACCATTTTCAATTTTCGCATCTAAATTCTTCTTTTTGTAACCTATTTTGAGTATGCACATCTCTTTTTAGAACATTCAAAACTCATAGTTGTAATAGATTAGGGTTTTATGTAATAATAATGGATGTTTTATTGATAAGAAGGTTAGGATGATTTAGGATTTATACATTTTAACTCTTTAGTTTAAGGGGTTATTGGAATGCCCTTCACTATCATGCTCAAGATTAAAGATTCAAGGATGAAGATTCAAAAGGGGGGAAATAGAGCTTAGAGTTGAAGGCTAATAATACTTGGTAGAAGAAAAGATCCTGATTTAAAGAAAGAGGAACGGCCGACAGACGCAAAAACTGGCCAGGCGACTGGCCGAGTGCAAATGACCGGGCACGCGGCCCATGCACTTAGCCAAGTGCCTGCATGCTCAAGATAAAGGGGCAAACATCCCTTGAATGGTAAAATGCACGACCCGTGTGGTGGATTGCACGGCCACGCTGTGGCTGCTCAAACCGCTTCAATGAGTGCTTCAACAGGTGTGTGGCCCACGTACGTGTGCTAATTTTATTACTATTCTTGGATCATTCTTGACCACTTAGACTATAAATAGCCTCTTTTCCCAAAGATACCTTAGTTTTGATTAACTTTTCATCACTTACTCTATGTTTACCATGGATTTTTGCTCATTTGTTATGGATTTAGTTAATCTAGGATAAATATACTCTTGGGAGCAATTGGTAAGCATTTCTCGCATGAATTTGTGAGATTTGGTTTATCCTATTCGTACATTTATTATCAACTATGTTTTATGCCTTTTTTTGTGATTAATCCATGATTTGGACTAGGATGATCAACTAATTGATAATTGTGAATTGATTCTTTGCAAGGTTTTTGGTCGAATTTGGAAGATTTTGTCTTTTTGTCAACATGATTTTTGTTGATTAACGTTAGGTTATAATTAAAGGTGAAAAATAATTATAATCATTGATGGATGAAATTGCTTAGGTTTAGGATGAATTTGAAAGGGTTTGCTTAATTATCGATGTGGCTCACTAATAACGTCTAGCATGAAGGTCGATCCTCATAGTTGTTTTAGTAGATATACTTGTGTTGTTCTCTCTTGTAGGATATTGTGTTAGTTGTGTTGAGTCTCTATGTTTATTGCTATCCTCGGGGCATTCTATAATGCCAATCGTCTAGAGTGATCTGAGGGTAAGGGCTATTTTGTGGTGCTGATCGCCCATTCTAGGTATAACCATGGAGAGGTAAGAAATGTCTTCACTCGAAAAGTGTTGACAAATTCTCTGCAATACATGGTCAATGCATGATGTTAGGATAATTAGTCAATGATCAAAGGATAATTAGAAATCTAAACCAATTGTGTCCAAAACTCGTTACCATCTTAGTTACATCTTTAGTGCTAGTTGTGATCATATTTACATCATTTTTTTCTAATTGTTTATTAATTTCTTAAAGTAGTCGTAATGTTTTCTAAACTCAAACCCCCCCCCCACTTTGTTACCACACCCTTAGAGGGACATCTTTGTGTGCTTTTAACTACGTTTAACACTTGATAAAATTCCCTTTTCTTCGTGAGCGACCCCGACTTGCCTCTAGCTACTTTCTAGTAGTTAGCCATAATTAGCGCCTATAATCGACTTCCTCCCAGAAATTAAGAATTTTATTTTAAAATTTAAAGTTTAGTCCTAAGGAAAACTATATGAGTTATGAAGTGAAATAATTAATTTAGTTAGAAATTGTTACATATGGAATAAAATAAAATAAAAATTGATTATTTTTTATAATATTTCATTCAAATTATTTTTAAAAAATTATATGTTGAGCTCACTTTAAAGGTTATCATAACTATATGTCTCATTGAATAAAATTAAATATCAAATGATCTTATTAGTCCCACTAATTATAAAATGCCCCAATCTAACAGTTACTCGGTCTAAAACAGGATTTTGTGATATATAAATATGAGAAAGTCTCAGAAAAGGCGATCTTTCCTTAAACTTATAGACAGTCCACTGTACTATTTAACTTAAGTGTTATAATTTTTTCATAAAATTTAAATATTTTATTTTAAAAGTTAAACAAATAATAATATATTTTAAATGTGAAAATAAAAAATTTATTAATGTAAAAATTTTAAATTTAATATGTAATTTAGCAAATGAATGTATAAGGTAAAAAAAATAAGTGGACTGTCTATAATTTTATGGACAAACCGCCTGTAATATTCACATTTCTATCAAAAGTGCTCTATCATTGTAAAAAAATGGACTTTTTGTTTTTTCCGATTATATGCTTCTTTGTATATTTTTCAGTGGTATATATAGATATAGTACAATGGGATATTTATCACAAAATACCATACAATAAAAATTGTTTGCTTTCTACTATCAACCGGGGTATGTTTGGTATTTTGACACGCCCCTTGTTAACAAAAACAACGTCATTTACAATTTAGTTTTTCAATAGCTTTTTCCTTCTTCTGTTATTCTAATTCACTGCGCGAGCCCTCCCGACATCCCGAGCCCGTTTGAGATTTAGAAGCTATCGATCCCGACTCTATTGCCACCAGTGTCGTTGAGTAAAAAACTGCCACTCGGAGCTGTCCCATTCCAGTAGAACTCCAATAACCATCATAATTGAATCCACCATAATAAAGTTTAGTGTTTTTCGATCAAGTTTCGACCTGCAATTTTCGATCAAGTATATCAATAGGTGTGTTTCAATATAATCTTTTTCCTTCATTTTCCCCGTAAAATTAATATCACAACATAGCAAACCAGCATATCATGTTTCGGGGGGCTGGACGAGCTCCTCGTGTACTAACCGACACAGAAGCTAATTATTGGACTTGGATTGGGCTTTTGTAGTTCATAATTTTGTTGGTACTGCTAGTTTGATGTGATTTTATACATGAATTAGTGTTATCTGTCCATCGTATGATCTGTGAATATGCTTGATTTTGAGTTTAGCAATATGCAAGTCTTGTATTGGGTCACTTACCTTGCTGCAATTTATTTGAGGATGTGTTTAACTGTTCATCGGTTGTTGGTCTTGCAAATTTGATGCATTTTGTATGCGAGTTTGTTATATTCGTCTGATATTATGATCTACAAGAGGCAAGAATAGAGTTTAAAGAAATACGAGTGTTGTATTCCTTTATTTGCCTCTCTGTTCTCACCTTCTCGGTGCAATATGATAGTGTACCTACCTGTTCATGATTGGTTGGTGATGCGAGTTTGATGAATTTTTTATATGAGTTGGTGTTGTTATTTGTTATCATGGTCTGCAAATCTCAATTTCAAGTTTACTTATATGATTTAGTGTGCTTTTTTGGAGTTCATAATAGGATTAGTATCAGTTGCTTATGAGCTGGTTATTTAATTTGGCTCTAAAGGTTAAATCTTATGTTAAACTGACTAAAGATAATTCATGTTTTTGCTGACTAAAGTTGTCGTAGAGGTTTACACAGTTCTGCTCAAAATAGGTTGGTACGTGTGTGTGAATGTGAAGTATTTATTTGAGAAAAGTATTTTTATAACCCTACCTGTTTGACATAATTGTCAATATAATCTTCCAATGTTTGGAAGTGCCAATATAACCCTAGATAACCAGTAAAAGTGTCAATATAGCCCACCTTGGAATCTTTTAGCCAAAATTTTGTAAAAATACATTTTTCTCTTCGGAAAACAATGCAAATACTAAAAAATAGAAAATGACTTTATTACTCTTAGAGTCATTATTACCCCCAAATATTGTCACTGGACCACCACCGGACCACCGCCAGAACGGGTAGGATTATATCACCACATTATGAAAACAGATAGGGTTATAACAGCATATTCATAAAACTTATAGGGTTATATCAACACATTCGCAAAAAGTGTAGGGTTATATCAACACATACTATAGAGTATAGGGGTTTTGATGATATTTTGTTTATTTTGTTGTGTTTAGTATGGATGGATGGTTGGATGACCTTTTGTGTTGTGTGTGGTTGTTATTTTGTTGTGTTCTTCGACCTAAGTTTTTAATGTTGATGAGTTTTAAAATTAGGCTACAATATGTGATAATAGTGTTTAATATGAATGACAGTGTTATGATGTCGAATTTAATGGTGTATAAGATGTTGTTATAATGTGATAATGGTGTATAAGATAATGTAGTCTCCCATTACAGCCAACCGAGTTCCACACACTTAACTTTTAAAATATGTAATAATATAAGCTTACACTTTTTATGAATGTGTTGATATAACCCTATCAGTTTTAGGAATGTGCAAATATAACCCTATCAGTTTTCATAATGTGCTTTAGGGTTTAGGGGTATGAGAGGGTTATATTGGCACTTGAGTTAACTAGTTAGGTTTTTTTTGCACTAAAAATTATCTGAAATTTATATTGATATTTAGTCGATCAAGTAGGTGGGGTTATATTGGTATATATCCCTATTTCTTTTATCAGCTTGCCAGGAAGTATTTTTTTATCATCTTTTTAAAGACCTTAATTTGACTATGATAATGTGCATAGTTTTCATGTTTGTTGTTTTATTGGATGTGTACGTTATTTCTTTTTCCTTTTCAAAATGGTAGGCAGTGGCGTAAGTTTAAGTTTTTGTTACAGGTAAATGCAAATTACCCAGCCTCGTATTGACATTATTCTGGTGGAGAAGCTGATCTTAATTTTAATTGGTAAAAGAAAACTAAGTTGAAGAAAAGTCTCAAGAGCCTAATTGTTAAATGTATATGCATGTGATGTTCTTACTACATCAACAAAATTTGGATATTGACTTCCGTTACACCTCTTTTCCTTACTTTCATAATTGATTCAGTTTGGTTTATGGAGTGTTTGGATATTGGATGCATGAGTTTCTTTTGTTTTGTTTTTTAATCATTTGAATGGTTAATTATAAGTTAATAAAGCTTTAATCCTGGAACCTAAGAGAGGGAGTCAACCAAATAAGTGTAGTATTGGTATTGATATGTACTTCCCTGATCCTGTCCAGCTCAAACTGGAGTTTTGTTGATTTAAAGTAAGTATATTATCACATGGAATCACTCCCTCCAGGTTAAACTGCAAATTTCACTTTATATCATTATTCACTGTCTAACTTTGACCACATATTTTAGTAGATATATAAGCAATAATATTATCGTATGTGATATTGTTGGATTCGTCATAACACGTTTCTTGATGAGCGTGAAAAAAATTCCGTGTAATTTAACCTGGGATGGAGGGAGTAGCTGTAACAGATATAAGATGCACTTTTACTTTTTTGACACTATTCTCTATTAGAGTTTAACCGCATATTTGAAAATTTTATGAACAATAATATCATAGATGATATTGTTCAATTTTTGTAACAAGTAGTTTCTAAATATCTACTTTTTAATTGTCATTATTATACGTAGGTAAGCATATTAACGGTCTAACATTTTTCTTGAATAGTGTGATAATGATTACTGTGCAAATCTAGCTAAGATAGAGGGGAGTATAAGATATGTGAAGTGTGCGGCTCATATTATGTATCCTATTGTTTATTCTTTCTCTCTCTACGTAGAGGAAATTACCAGAGAACATAAGTTTATTATTTTTTCATTTCGTGCTTAATTTGCTTGACTAAATAATAAGAAATGGAAAAGAGATTTTTTTCCTCTTTGCTAACTTGAGTTTTTTTCCTTTTTTGGCTTGATTACGAAGTGTTTTTACCACCATCACTACAACATACAACACCTTTTACCTCGTTTCTAGAGGGGTTTTTACCTCGGTTTTTTGGCCAAAAATAACCGAGGTAAATGTGGCCGGAGTAAAAATTATATTTTTTATCTTTGTTCAAGAGCGAGAAAAAAGAAATTTTTACCTCGTATTTACGGAAATGAACCGAGGTAAAAAATCAATAGCTGGCAGTGTTACCGATAAAAGTGCGACGTCGGTCTATATGTTCTAGCGGCCGACCTTCCAGGAAACCTGCAACATCTGGGTTGAGATGTCTCAAATTTTATGTAGCGAAGTCGTTTGTACCTGTGATTGATGTCGCACAATCATCAAATTGACGTCGGAGATTGTAACTTTTGATCGTAGTTTCAACCCACGATAAATGTTATTTTTTACTGCATATTTTCTACCAAAACCAGGGGTAATTATGTATGTGAGAATCCCAACGCCGACCATAGCGCAACCTCGGTAAGAACGAATTAAGGGGAGTCAATTTGCATATTGTTCTGTGATATCGGTTTAACCGTCGTTGCTTTTGTCGACACCCCAGTGCTAATGACGTGGCATATAGGTTGACATGACGTCATTCTAACTAACCGACGTTACTTGCGTTGATGAGACTAGGGTGCCCTGAACGTGGTGTACGAGGTGCTTGCGATCTCTCTTAGAATGATCTCTATCATTCCGAGATACCATCGATAATGTGTAAAGATCAGTAAGCGATGCCACTTTCATGGGTCGGGATTACCGAATGGTAAATTATACGTGCGCGACATCGCTACTTGAAATATAAATAGCAATACAATATTCATCAAAATTGTTCCCCCCGTCGGATGCCATTCATATGACATGTAGGTATAACTAGCATAATGTATACACATAAGAAATATAAATACTACACCTTTAATACACAATAAAAGTTATCAAAACTCTCAAAAAATGAACTATACCATTGATACTCCATAGTTAGTAAAGAACTATATCAAGGTGTCAAAAAAAACTTGGAAAGTATCAATGGGAATTTTAGAGAATGATGCTCACACAAAAAAAACACTTAACCTAATACTAGTTCCTCATATAGTTGATAGGTTAAGTAAATCTTTCAAAAGCTTTACCATCATGAAAAGCGCCCAACTTTCACGCACATCCTCCAACTGCCTGATGGTGTACGGTAATTTATCCTCGGGAAAACACTACAACATGGAGTAAACAGTAAATGAAAATAGAGGTTGGGCGTAATCTTGTAATTTTTATTGAAATAAATATGACAATAAGATATACCTTTTGTAGATCATATTGATTCTCATTTACATTTGCTACGAAACCCTTCATAAATCTCATGAATAGTAACCGCTTTGCCATGGGGCCGATTGTTTTTTATGCTAACCATATCCACAATTGTTCATGAACACATAGTTATTCACATAGTGCAATAATTAATCCAAATTGATATGATGTGGTAAATTATAAACTTTAGCGATTTCCAATGGAATGACTTGCGAGTGTTAACCAATGGATCTATCATCACCTTTGAAACTGCGAATGAAATAGTCTTGGGGGCGTTTGATGTAATGGATCAAACCAAAACATCATGTTCGAGGGAATAACAAAGACGACGACCATCCAACGTTTGCTAAAAATATGGAATTTACATTAATTCATTATAAACCCATAATCTATTGTGCACTAAAAATAACTGTAAGTCACTAAGTATAGTTGACTCACCTCTAGTAATATGGTGCGTTATATATATATATATATATCTCCTTTTTCATCATTCGGGAGCTCAAGTAGGATAAACGCTCTTCAATAGCCACATGTTCATGTTGGATCTTCAATGATCAAAGAACCCTTATCCACCCTTTCATTTTGAAAATAGATTGTACATGCAAAAGCCTACATACATACTAAGTCTAGATAGATTGATGGGCAACACAATAATTACAACAATGAATAAGGTTTGGTTAATGGATTCATACTTACATGCAATGTGGTTGCATCACGGGAGGGGTGAAATTATTGAAATGGAACAAGGACTCAAAATCTCCCTTACGGATGATTGGATTTACCTTTTACCCAAATACCAGCTTCACCACCAGGATTTTTCAAAAATTGTTGGTTGCCTTGCTCCACATGGTTTCCACGATTTCTACCAAAGTTCTGTCCACTTGGTCTATTTCCTCCAGTTCTCTCTTGTGGTTTCCTGTTCACA
>JAUOBV010274181.1:0-19074 GCA_032360425.1 Rubia occidens
AACCCGATCTAAAATGAACCAACCCAAAATATATATGAATCAAATATGAAACATTATAAAAATAACTGACATGATCTAACCCGAACAAAATTTCAGTAAAAAAAATGACACGAAGGTAAACCAATCCGATCCAACTCAACAATATTCTAACCCGACCCGACCTAACCCGAGTGCAAAAATTACACGACAGTAACCCGACTCGATATTAACTCGATCCGACACGACCCGACCCGAGAAAAAAACTAACACGTTTTCAACCCGACACAACAGTATCCGGACCCGACCCAACCCGACACGAAAAATAAAATCAACACGTTTCAACTCGACTTGTTTGAACACGACACGAACTCGACACGATAACCTGAATTGGCACCTCTACATGCGATAATACATCCTCCTTTTTCTCATAGATCTCATAGTCTCATAGATCACCATGAAACAAGATTCCCCATTTACTGTGGCAATTCATCAATCTAACAAAAACAATCTCTCCCGTACCATTTAAATTTTCATACGTAAATTTTGTATCCCTCCATCCCAATTAAACTTGCATACTCTATATATAGAGTATATTTTTTTCCATGGTCTATCATCATCATTTTTAACTTTTAATAAATGGGGAGAGTACATCCAAATCCAAATCATTTTAACTATTGATGAGAGTACAAACCTAAGTGAACACAAAATTGTGCCCAGTCTATATTTTTCATGAATCAGCTCGTGTATGGTTGACCTCTTCACTACAAACCCCACGTAGACTAAGCATAGCGGTTGAACACATGTTGAACATTTGGTTACTTGCTGCAAACAAGAGATAACAATGGCTATGTAGTTCCATACCACACCATCGTATTATAAACAAGACAAAATACAAATAAATACAAAATTAAAAAACAATAAGAATGCTAGAATCTCGAATTCATTACAAGAACAAGCAACTTGATATTATCACAAGAACAAGTACCTATCTAATATGGTAATCACTATCATGAAATGCACTAATAGATAAACATGCAGTTTGTAAGGATTCCTAAGCTTCTTCTGTAGCAGCAAGAGTAGATAAACAATGCCGTTTATTAGTAAAAATTAACAGGTTGCCAATCACTGTAACTACAATCTTTTTTACTTTTCATATGGCAGATAGATCAAGATTCAGGAGCTTAAATAATGGACACCGTGACATTTGAACCAGAAATAGACGTTCTCATACAAATGTCAACCCAAGCAAAGTACGGGTGATATATAACTGCAATACACAGATTTTGATCCCCTAAACTTGATGAATACAATCGGATGGCAAATCCGGACACAAAACTTCAAACCATAAATAATATATAAGAGAACAACTGGATTAGATTACCAAATAAGCTAGGCAAGAACTTTCATTAATCACACTGCCAGCTACAGGCTCCGTTCTGGTTTGATCCAGGCACACGAAGAAAACATAGTGATGCTATCAGTATTCTTCAACCCGCTTGGTTCGTTACCAAGGAATGGTGTTTCTTGGTCCTGAGAGGGTAAGAAACCAAACCATTTTTGTAAAATCTGGGAAAATAAATCCGATCAGCCATGTCCAGCCTATCCAAACAAGACATGGATGATGTGAAGCCAAGATATAAAGAATAGCCTTTGAGTGAATCAATTTCTTCCCATTTCTGCTGATCCCCCACAGGGAATTCCATTCCCTTCACAACCTGTGAATATGGATACAAGGTCTCCATCACATTCTGCTAAATAATTGCGCGTAAAACATTTGCAAGGACCTGTAAACCCCTCAAGCACTTCCCAATTCCATATCGGTGCAGATTTGGATCCTCCTAACTCAGACAGACGCCCGAGATTCCCATCATCGCTTATATAATACCAACATCCCTCAACAGCACTCTACTCTTGCAACTCGGGTAAAAGTTCCGTGCTCTCAATCTCAGCCTTTCCTGGTTCAGCAGGATTGCACCGGCGAAGGCCTTCAATACCGAACAGTCTTTTGGAGATGTTGGCCATGGCTTGCCTAATAAGGTTAGGTTGGAATTAAGTTCGACTCTTGCTTTATTACAACATGACATTATCAGGTGTAGATTTGTATATTTTAATTTAATATTAAAGTTGCACCGGCAGTTAAAAATTATGCTGGTGCTTGGGTGGTATTCTGGACATACTTACGTTCCTGCTCAAGGATGCACAAAATTTACCGACCTAGTTGCTATTCTTCTTTAGTTCAGCCCTCATTGCCCTGTGATCAACCAAGTAAATGAAGTTAACACCAAAACTTGGTTCAAAGAGCAGCAAAAGATGCAAAAATGTACCTAAGTTCCTTGTTAATGTCCTTGTTACGAGGATCAAGCGCCAAAGCCTGAGAAAATGCTTTCGCGGCCTTCTTAAACTCCTGCTCACGAGAAAACATAGTCAACTCAACGCTTGCAAATCCTCAGCAACTCTTAAATATCTCCCCCCGTGGGGAATGAAAACTTCTATAAACCTCTACCTTGAGAACTTTCCAAGCTGCACCCTCCCTGTAGTGAGCCTTGGCCCAAGCGGGCTCCAATGCAATGCAGTCAAGTGCATCTTTCAAAGCATTTCGACCGGATCCTATTTTGGTATAGCACAGGCTCCTATTGGATAGTATCTTTGCATCAGTTGGATCAGTAATACGTGCCTGCAGCTCAAACAATTCAGGTCTTCATTATAAACAATCACGCTGTTCTACAATCGAAACTGATTCAGGCTAAAGAAACCTCTAAGAATATCCAAAGGCTCAAGAAATTCAAAGTACCTACTACTATTTTTAGAAAGCAACAGCATACTACCTGCGTATACCACTGCGCTGCATCAAAGTAATTTTCCTTCATAACAGCATCCCCTCCCTTAGCTTTTGACAACAGTTTTATCTGTTTCTCTTCGGACTTCCACTGATGACCAAAGGAAAAAAAAAGTTGTCAGAAATAATAGAAAGAGGCTCTAGATCTTTTGAATGAACTGATCTCTGCATCTAAAAGGCAGTATATTTAATAAACACAGATATCTCATAACTAGCTAGTATCAACCATATAAATTGATAAGCCAGATGTTCTCGTTCACGCATATAAATGAATAATATTAATTAGGATTTGCCATCATTTTTCAGAATGTACAGTTTGAATAGTGGAGGCTGTTAATTTTACCCCCCAAAAAAATTTAGTGTCTTACTACTGCTTTAGCATGCTGCATTACTCCACTAATGCTCCAGTCAGGATAACATGTGATGCAAGAGGTAACTGGAAACAGAAGCTCCACCATCTCAGGACAATCATTATACACTGCATACTCTATTGCTTTGAGACCCACCTATTTAAGATGTCAAGATCAGAGATGCATGAGTATCACTAAATTACCACAAAATCCCATTTCAGAAGATGGGAACTCAGGTTCTGAGGACTGAAGCATAAAAGAGATTCATAAAAATCGAGGCTTAGTGCTGCTTTAGTTTACAAGCGGGGAAGGTATTAAGGAAAACTACTTCCCTGTTATTCAAAATGCATTCGGTCATTCTAGAAAGTGCAAATAATATGTAAAAGATCCTATCTCAAAAGTAATTAATATAACAGGTTAACAAGGTGATACACTTAAGGTAACTCACAGGGCATAGCATGTCAGGGTCTGCCCCAGCTTTCAGCAAGAACCTAACAATCTCTCCATCACTTGCAATGGCAGCGAAACAAAGAGGTGTTAGACTGTTAGCAGATAACAAGCCTTATTTGGATCAGCTCCGGCCTACATCAGATGCATTCAAAGATTAACCAACAAAACAGAATTCCAGAAGGCAGCATATAATGTTAAAATATTCAATATCATGCGAGTTTTCTTTCAAATTCCCTGTATTATTGGGTTGAAGGGCCAACAACATTCCTTAATTATAACCATCAAAATTAAAGAAGTAACCAAATTATATTATTGTTCACGGAGCTAATGACTGAGCTAATGTCTAAGAATACTTCAGACCTGGATTTACAGCTTCGATGTTTACTTACCTGCTATCACTCAACAACAAACAGAAGAATCAACATGCATAGAACTTTATTTCCAAACTAATTACAAAGTTCTTACATATAAGTCTCAGGTCCTCCAAACAGAGTCATCTGATCTCCACCTTATATGTTTACATGTATTTTTTAGTGACTTAAAGCTACACCAAATTCAATGGTGCAACCAAAGCAAGCCTTAGAGATAGTGTTGATGATGCGTAACACAAGGAGCTGATTACAGTTCCAGAAAGTTAAGTGTAGGCACTGATTCATATGGCACATCACAGATGTTTGAATTAGCTGACAAGAAAAGCACAATACCTTCAATAGCAGCTCCAAGCATTCAAAGGATCTAGCAACTGACGCATCAAAAAATGGAGACGAATCCACTGTTGAATTTGGGTTTGGCTGCACCAGAAAAGTTAGATGATGATACAGACCATACTCAGCAACTTGTACAAAGAACTCAGAGCTCGTACTCTAATGTATGAATCTTTATAAATGGATCCATACAGCAATTAATCAATGCATTCAGACTAAACAGAGTCAAACATATCCTGATTTAAGAGATTCCATGAAAATAAATTGTGAAACCCAAGAGCTTAGCAACATTGATTCAATATCCTAAACAAATCAAGATATGATCCAATTCATATCGAAATCTCGAAGAATGATCTTTCCCTAGAGCATTGATCCAATTCATATGGTATTCAGCACTGATCTTTCCCTAGAGCATCAGAAATCTTGAAGAATGATCCAATTCATTGCAACAATTATATAGTCCCGGAGAGTATCTACCATAGGAGTTAGGATACAGATGGTGTTACGAGGAACCAATAAGTTTGCAATCATTTGCACAAAAGCACAGCACTGTACTCACATCTGCCTTGTGTTCCAATAAGCATGCCATGGTTTCATGATTTCCAGCTGATGCAGCATAATGCAGTGGCGTTCCCTGATAAGAATTTGCATTCACATCAGCGCCTTTTGATATCAAGAGCTCGACAACCTTCTTGGTCCCTGAGGAGAGCATTGCAGTAAGTAAACAAAAGAAAGCCCCTACTCAACAACAAAGAATTACCTCTTTCAGCTGCATGATGCAACGGGGTTTCGCCATTAGTAGCACTTCTGGTAACATCTGCACCTTTCTCAATAAGGAAAAGCACAGTCTCCAGATTCTTATGAAGAATAGCTTTGATCAAGGGCGTTTCCCCTGCAAAACGAAAATTGAAACTGTAAATCATAAACATCCCCAAAAGCTAGACGAGTAATTTTGGTCATTTGAAAGAGGATAAAAAGATCTAGTACCCTTGTCATTGGCTCCATTGACGTCGAACTTCATAGGACTCTGAGAAAACATGTGGCATTGCTCAACACTTCCTACGGCAGCAGCCATGTGAATAAGGTTACGGCCATCAGGTGCCTGCAGAGTGCCAGTTTGGAACTTCTCCACAACCTTCCTCAGCATCTCCTCATCTCCCCCGGGGATAGTGTACTTCACTCCTGGACATATAATATAACAACACAGTAAATAACAACATACGTATGCGTTTCGCCATTAACAGCAGTAGACAGAACAGAACTAAGAGCTTTTGACCAACCATCTGGAGTTTCCAGGGTATGCGTTTCCTCCATGCTACTTGAAGAACCAGGTGGAGTTTCCACGCGAACTCGAGGTTGAATTTCAAAGCCTGACAATAAAACGATTTCACATATTTTAAAATCATAAAAAAATTTATGTGGGGATTTATTGTATGTGGGAGTGTGAGCCGAATCAGATGTTGACATGTATATAGTAAATCACCCACTACTTAATACTTATTCATTAATGTTTTAAATTATTTTAAAAGAAATAGTAACTAATTTATTGAACACATGACATCCTCTGATTTGACCCGCACCCCCCACATACAATGAATTACCACATAGAAAATTTTCTGTTTTAAAATTATTGTAATAACATGTGCTTTTATAACCCACGTGTCAGATACAATTTTTTTACTACCTTTTCTTGCGGTTTCCAAAAATAAGTAACTATAAACAAAAATTAATATTTTAAAATGACTTTTTTTTAATAATATTACACAAGATATTATATTTTTCCATACAAATATGCGATAATAGTTTTAAATGAAAATGAAAAGGTGTGTAATCTAGTTTTTAAAAGAGAGTATAATTTCCTTGTAAAATAACACATTTGTATGACAAGGCAGAGTAACACATAAACCATTTCACACGCATCATATATTAGCAACATCAATGCTATACACAAATCTGTATCTATAGGAGCTGTATAATTTGGAACAAAAAATACCTTGGTGAAGGGGAAATGGAGTGCACGGCTTCCACCAGGAGAAATAGGGTTTTGGGAGTGGAAGCATGCTTATATAGGCCCACATTCTGTCCGTACGGACACCTTTTCAATTTCAAGATTGAAATTGCATCAATAGTCCTTCAACTTTATGGAGCTTCTTCATGCAGCCCCAATATTACCTCTTTGATTTGACTAATATATCCCTGTTTATTTTCTTTCTCCCAGCCCCCTCAATTCACAAAATTTACTTCACTCACCCAGTGGCAGCACCTCTTTCATCACCTCAATTCGTTCTTCAACCCCTTTCACCTCCGCCAGCCACTGCGTTCTTCACCCATCTCAATTTACCAAAATTTGGTGCTATAACTTCTGAATTTGTTGGCATAGCTTTGCTAGCTTTGTTGGGTTTTGATTTGTTAGCTTTGATTTTTCATAAGCTGTATCATATTGTTGTTTGTCTTTTGTTCTTGACACCGTTCCTGTTCCTGTTGTGTGACTTGAATCTCATGCTCGTGGACCTGTTTTCTTAATGTTGTAATTCACACCATGGTTTCCGCTGATTTTAGTTACAATAGAGGCAACTATTGTAACTGCTTTCCGAAGCTCAAATACCAACTCAAAGTGCATGGCCTTATAGTAAATTTTTGTTGTTGTATTACATTAGCAATCTCTTAAAAGTAGATGACATCAAACCCATCTTTTTCTTTGCTCGCATATATAATTCTATATAATTCACATAAGTGCATATATAACCTTCGGTTAATTGAAAGTACAAATATAACCTTAGATAATAAGTAAAAGTGCAAATATAACCTTTTCCGACAACTTTTAGCCAGAATTTCGTGAAAAGACATTTTTGTCCTTCTAAAGAAAAATTTAAAAACAAAAAGATAGGAATGACTTTATTGCTCTTAGTATCATTAATACCGCCGCACCGCCGCCATGATAGGTAGGGTTATATCAGCACATTATGAAAAGTGACAGTGTTAAATCAGCACATTTCTAAAACTTATAGGGTTATATCAGCACATTTGTAAAAAAATGTAAGGTCATATCAACACGTACTATAAAATCAAAGTGTCATATTAGTACAAAATCAACCCCAACCACACAAAACCGTCATTTCAACCTCTTTTACCGATTGCTGGCGTTCCAAAGTGTGATTCTAGTAGTAAAGAAAGAGCTTTGGTGAGGTTGATGCATCAGACAATGAAGTGGAGGTGTGGGAACCTTTCAAAAATGGTATCTTCATCCGAAATTCTCTTAATTCACTAGATTAATACGGCGTTGAGTTTTATTCTTTGATTTTCTTTTGTTTCCCGTCACACGAATAGAAAAATGCGGTATATATGGTATAAAATATAAGGATTTTGATGATATTTTGTTGAGTTTAGTTCGGATTGATGATTGTATGACCTTTGGTGTTCTGTGCATGGTTGTTATTTTGTTATGTTTTTCGACATAGGGTTTTTAATGTTGATGGGTTTTGCTTTTATAATATATGCTGATATAGCCCTACACTTTTTACGAATGTGCTGATATAACCCTATAAATTTTAGGAATGTTCTAATATAATCCTATCAGTTTTCAAAATGTGCTGATATAACCCTACCTGGTCCGACAGTGATCCAGTGGTAGTCCGATGGTGGTCCGGCAGTGGTAAGGGTATAATTATCCACCCAAATTCATATTTTGGTCCAAGGGCACTTTTGTCATTTGGGGGGGTCAATGCTGGAAAACACGTTAACGCCAGATTTCTCACCAGAAGATTATATTTGCACTTTCATCAATTAGTTAGTGTTATGTTTGCACTAAAAATTATCTCAGGGTTATATCTGCACTTTCTCAAATATATAGGGTTATATTTGTATGTTTCCCTTTTCTTTAACTAAAAGTTTTATATTTCTGCTGTGTCAAACTGATTAGTTTGGGTGGTGATTTTGTGTGTATCTGTTTGTTGATTAGCTCTGTGTATATGTTTGTTGTGAAGGGAGTATCTATGAAAAGATACAAGTTATTATTCATCAAAAAATGTGATCAATCATTCAAGCAATCTCAAATGGTGCAACTTCAAGATACATGACTCTTCATCGTCAATCATTGTGTCCATTGGGAAAACCATTTAACTCTACAAATAGAAGTCAGAAGGGTGGAGTTTTGCTGCAGGAAAATACAATTCATTCAAAAGAAACCATTTTGCTCTTCTTCTTTTTGTTTTCGGTGTTTAAATAGTTAGTGCGAACTATTGTCAACTAAGTTTCATTTTATCTTAGAGGATATTTGTTCTGTATCATATGCACACAAAAGGGAATGAATTGAGGCTTAAGTTCACATCCAGAAAAGTGATTACGCTCACTAATGTGTTGTATCCTCCTGAACTTAGGAAGAACTTAGTCTCCACAGAGCTTCCCAATAAATTTGGTTTCAAACAAGTTACTGAAACCGATAATATTGTAATCTCCAAGGGTGGGATGTTTGTAGGAAAGGGCTACCTTTGTGGTAATATGTTCAAACTCAATGTAATGTCTATCAATAAAATGAAAGAAAATGTTGCTTACTTGATTGAGTATTCTACTATTTTATGGCATAATAGATTAGGACATGTTCATTATAAAAGGATTCATGACATGATTAAATTGGATTTTTGCCTAAATGTCCTACAATTGAGAATGGAAAATGCAATACTTGCACGCTAACAAAAATCACAAGACAGCCATTCCTAAATATTGAAAGAAAATCAAACATGCTTGAATTGATTCATAGTGATTTATGTGATTTGCGTGCAACACCATCTTTAGGAGGCAATAAGTATTTTGCAACTTTCATCGATGATTCTACAAGATATTGCCATGTTTATTTGTTGCATTTTAAAGATCAATCCATGAAAATGTTTTAGATTTACAAACAAGAAATTTTTGAACTTGCATATGATTTATCCATTAAATGTCCAAGAACTGATAGAGGTGGTGAGTACCTTGAAAAACAATTCTTTGAGACTAACGGTATTAACATGAGGTGACTGCTCCTTATACACCACAATAAAATGGTGTGGTTGAAAGAAAGAAAGAATCGAACATTGATGGAAATGGTTAACACCATGATGACTATTGCATGCCTTAGTCAAGGTTTTTGGGGAGAAGTTGTACTTACGGCTTGTTATATACCCAATAGAGTTCCAATAAAAAAGAACATAATAACCCCTTATGAACTTTAAAAAGAAGTTGTAGAGCCAAAGTTAGACTTCTGGAACCAAATAAAAGGAAGTTGGGAGAAAGGGGTTTGGAATGCATCTTTATAGGCTACGCAATTAATAGCAAAACTTATAAGTTTATGGTCATTGAACCTAATGACTCTATATCAGTCAATACTATTATAGAGTCAAGAGATGCTATATTTGATGAAACAAGGTTTACCTCTATTCCAAGGAATATTGAGAATGGCTCTAAACAAAGAGAAAATGTAGTATATAACTCTATTGACAAAAATGAAGTCATTGAATTGAAAAGGAGCAAAAGAGCAAGAAATGCCAAATCATTTGGTTCTGGTTTTATTACTTATCAAGAGATGAATTAAGTGATAGAATACCTTATTGTTTCAATACTGAAATTGATCCAAAAACCTTTGATGGGGCAATGAGATCTCATGATGCTTCATTTTGGAAGGAGGCAATAACTGATGAAATAGACTCAATTATGAATAACAACACCTGGATACTCAAGGAATTACCTCCAGGTTCCAAACCCATTGATTGTAAATGGATTTTCAAAAAGAAAATGAAGGAGGATGGAACCATTGACAGATACAAGGCAAGGCTTCACACAGAAGCATGACCTTGACTATTTTGATACTTACTATCCAGTAGCAAGAATGACTACAATACGGGTACTAGCGATAGCCGCAAATCAGAAGTGACATATTCATCAAATGGATGTTAAAGCTGCATTCTTGAATGGTGAATCGGAAGAAGAGGTTTACATGAAACAACCTGAAGGATTTGTAGTGCCTGGACAAGAGCACAAAGTATGCAAACTTGTGAAATCCATGTAGGGGCTTAAACAAGCTCCGAAGCAGTGACATCAAAATTTTGATCAAGTGATACTTGATAGTGGGTTAAAAGTCAATGAATCCGATAAATGCATTTACAACAAGTATGTGAATGGGAAAGCTGTCATAATCTATTTGTATGGTGATGACATGTTGATCTTTGGTTCTGACTTGGTGTAAGTGTTAGAAACCAAAAGGTTTCTTTCAAGTAAATTTGAAACGAAAGATATGGGACAGGCTGATGTTATTCATGGGATAAGAATAAAGAAAGATGAAGGATCAATAATACTCTCACAGTCTCATTACATTGAAAAACTTCTGAAGAAGTTCAATCATTATGATTACAAGCCAGCCTCAACTCTCACTGACTTTAAATTAGACTATGTGAAAAATAAGGGAGAAACTGCATCAAAGGCTGATTATGCAAGTGTGATAGGCAGCTTAATGTACGCAATGACTCGCACACGTCCAGATATTGCATATGCAGTTGGAGTGCTAAGTAGGTTTATAAGTAATCCTAGCAAGCAACACTAACTTGAAATCACGAGAGTTTTAAGATATCTCAAGCAAACAAAGGATTACGATATCAATTACAAATAAGCGAGTAATATAAATATAGATGAAATTAGATAATAGTTAGTAATCTACATATTTAAATTATTTATTACAGCAAGATATGAGTGAGCTTATTTTCACAACAACACTAATTATTACATTTGAATTAAATCAAGACAAAGTTTTGGGAGAAACTGTCTTTCCATAGGCGTATGAAAAGATGGGATTGAATTAGAATTATAGAAAGGTAAGATATTTTAATTGCAATATTAAAAATTTATATTGCAATGTGTAGTAGTTTTAAATTTATAATCCAATTAATGCAATTCAAAAAAATTATCTTGATTTTTTCTAGTTTACAATTTAAAGCTTGATTTTTTTCATAGTTATGTGACAGAATAAACGAGTTTATCTTCCAGGTAAGAGTGAAATGCTTAGACGTTGGGAATTTAGTAGGGTTTTACCACTTACAAATGTTGAAGCTTCCCTCCAATATACTGTTTTCTTTTGCTAGTAAAAAAAATCCCAGACAAGAGGGATTTCCTAGCTCAATTTATTACTTATTAGTCCTTGAACAGATCCAATAAAGGCAAAAACTGTGCAAATCAAGCACAGAAATTTGAATGCCTGAAGAACTATCCATGTTCCTGTCCAAGCCCTTATGCCGTTCTGCGCCATATACATCTCCACCGGAAAATATATGGCCAGAGGCCAGAAATTCAATGCACCGAGTACGCCTAACACTTGATTGAAGTAAGGGAATGCCATTGCTATTGCTGTCGAGGATACAACATAAGCGGTTCTGAAGGACATCCGAAGCCCATTCAACTGCACTCTTGGCAGCATCGGAAGCTTCAAGGTATAGTTCTTGTTGATAAACTCACTGTTGGGGAACTTCTTGGCTATTGACTTTTCGACTGCAGCAAATAACGGCTGAGTGTAGACCTGCGTACAGTGCCAGGTGAGAATACAGAGTTGGGATTAAGTGTCATTTGAAGTGTGATACGATGGAGGGGTTCTTTACCTGATATCCACCTATAAGATGGAGAACAATGCAGGCGTTGGCAATGTCGACTAGCCAGAAAGGTTCATAGAACCCAAAGTCGGTGAGAAGATTTCCGGGAGCCTGGTCGCCGAAAGCAGCATATCCAAAGCAGCCACAGCAGAGGAAGCATAGCGTTGTGACAAGAATGGCAGCCGTCGATGCTTTCTTCATGGTCTGGTTCTGGTGGGGTGGTGCTTTGAGAGTGTCCTTCAATCCAAACACAATGTTATGGCTCGTGCACCACCAGTTAAGTTTAAATTTTAGCAGCAGAACTAAAAGTATAAATCTGAAATGCTAACTGCTATATACCATCATCACTCAGGGTACCTGTATTTCCAAGAGGATGATGTTGTATGTCATGGCAAAAGCAATGTCCCCAATTGCTTGAGAGGTCAACCAAACTTTATCCGCTGTGTGCGCTGTAGGTACGCCCCTAATGTCTCCTTTGATATACCCATTTCCTGCATTTTCAATCACATAAAAGATCACGCCAACAAACAGAAAGGGATGCAAATAACTTGTTCTTAGCATATACAGTGACAAGTATGCTGTCACGAGCCCATTTAAGGAGTGGGGCTGCATAATGCATTAGATTGCAATCAGCAATTTCATGCATCGATCATATTAGGAACTCATACAAGCAAAGAAGAACTCATTTAATTTGATGACGGTATATGGCAATATCATGATCACCCCCTGAGCTATTCTGAGTTCTGATAAAATTCAAACTACTAGACATAAGCATACAACACTGTATCTGTAAAAAGGGATACGAGATTGCTATTCTGAGAAAGTACCTATCACTTTTGCTAAACCCAGACCCATTCCGATAAAGGTATATGCAAAGGACATTATTGCTGCCATTACTGAGAGCCACTCCATTTCATGGAAGTTGGGTATCTGAGAGAACAGAATCTGAACAGCTCCAAATAATAGTATATAGAAGCTGTCACCAAACTCACAAGGAGCATTGTGCCCTTCCTTGTGAAAACAGTTGGATCTATGAATTGCCCTGATTTCATATAAAGCTTTGTATAAAACTTATATCAAGCTGGACATTACTTCAATAACTTACACGACAAACAAGAAACAAGGAGGTGTTCTTGAAGATATACAAAATTGATTAAAATGAAAGTTAAGTACTCTATCCATGTACTGGCTTCGATCCCCATATCCATAGCATTACGATTAAAAAGAGATTTATGGCATCAGGTACCTCATACTAATTGCTGCAGTTATCGTATACGCAATTCCATATCCATAGTAGCCTTCCTGCACAAAAATCTCACATGCCCACATACTCTTTTTCCCTACAAATACACAAGGCAATAGCTGTTTGTAATTGTAAATAATAAACCCTAAATATAAAAGCATGAAAAGGATGTTTGTAATCGTACCCCAGAATCAGACACCATTTTTCTGAAATCACTACAATCCAAACTAGTCCTCTTCGTACCTACTTATTATTCAGCTACACATTGCCACACAATACATCTATTAACCAGGGAATCCCAACTGATCACCTAAATTGTACACTAGAATCCAACACTGGTCTTCATTCCAAGTGTAGCTTTCGAATTTAGGCAAAGGAGACTAAAACCAAATGTTCGTGCTTAAATTGAGCTTAAAAGTATGAAGTAACGAGTTCACGCATAAACAAGTTGCACAAAATAGAGCCAATTCAAACAGCAAAGCGATAATCGATAAACTTATACCCGAATTCCCGATACTCACAAAATTCAATTAGTAACACTACTTACCCAAATAAGACCTCACAGCTTGAGAATATGTTCTATTCCTGATATGGCCTACTTCAGGATCAGGATACCTATAGCAATCACTGAGAAGAAAGGAAGAAATAATACAAATTGCTCCAAAAATAACAATCCCCATTGGACCAGCAATCCACCCCAGCTGAGCCACACTCCATGCCAATGACAGCACCCCAGACCCAATCACTCCAGTTATAATATGTGCTATTGCAGTCCATACAGTCCCTTCATTTCATCAAAACAAAAAACAAAACAAAACAAAAACTCAAATTATGATAAGCTGCATAACTAAGAAAGGAAAGAACAAACTAGCTTTGGCAATATCATAATCCCAGAAGAAAAAAAAGTTCTGAATTTGGAATTCTCGCAAAACAATTGGCAGGATATGGGACTAACCAGTTCTTTTCAGGGATCTGTGGGACTTCCCAGATGATGATTGTGCAGAATCTGCAAGTAAAGGAACGCTGAGCTCTTCTCTGGGTTCAACCTCAACCATGGCTATGGCTTCTTTCTTAATTTTTGTTCTTCTTTGATGGCTCAACTTAAATTAATGTCTAAAAACTGCAAATTTTGCAGCAGGTATTATGAATTCTCTATGGGGCCGGAACATAAATGGTTGGGTCACAAAATGGAAGGGGCACTATAAAAATATCTTTGTAATTGTAGTGTACTAAGACATTACGGAAGCTTTGGTGCAAAAATTCACAATTTCAAACAAACAACTTTATTCCTTCCAACTTAAAATGTACTCTGTTGGAATTTGGGACTAAAAAGACCAGACAAAAAGAGCAAATTTATGTAGGATTAGTACTTTTTCCATGTTAAAAAAAAAAAATCCTGTTTTGAATTTTTTTCCTTCTGAAAAACCTGTTTTAAAGTTGGTTCGGTACTTAAAAATAAGTGTGCTTTTGAGCTTTGGTTTAGTGGTTAATCCATCCTCTCTATAATAGAGAGGTCCGAGGTTCCAGTCACACCTCTAGCAAGAATTGTGAATTTTAAAACAATTTCTTGAAGGGATTACCTGGCATTGGGGGACCGTGTATGTGGTCCCGTTGTGGTTTCTCAGTCTGCAGGTGGTTCATGAAAGTGCGATTGTGGTGGTTTCAGTATCGGTTTGATGGTGGTGCAGCAGCTAGTGTTCTTTGAAGGGCGTTCCAAACTAGTAACTATTCAAATTGATGAAGTTTCAAGACTTCACTAGATTTCAAACAATTTAAATGGTAGTATCTCTTAGTTTAGTCCTATTTGTAGAGTGGAATGTTTATATGTAATTTATATACTTGTATGTAATTTTTTTTTTAAACAATGTCCTTTGTTTTTTTTGTTTTAGATAAATGGTCTCTATGACGAATCTCATCCATATTCTATTAAACTCAAATTTTACAATGTGTGATATAGGATAAACTCATTTATACTGAAACGCTAGTAAAATATTACAATGTTGAAAAGTATCGGTGGCTAAAAAAGAGATATACAAATGCTCTAAACAATATGACAAAACTAAACAAAGGCCTATGTAGCAATGAGAATGACGCACCAAGGATAAGGGATTATCAATGTGTAGTCATAGTGTAACCACAGTAGTATCGACCTGGGACTACCATCAGAACCAATCACAAAGAAGTATCAAATAGAACGCACTCAAAATGTTTCACTCACAATTCCGATCAAACATCTAAGACAATCAAATCAAAGCAAATAAAGCTCCCAGCTAAAGATCTAGTATGTTTCCATTTAACACGTTAAGATCATCTCCCTAAACTAGGATATTAAAACCAGATATTTTAATTGCCAAAAAATATTTTTCTTCGGTGTATAGAAAATCACTTATAATGCGTAGAATTATCTCTAATTTGACCCCAAATAACTCAAAAGATTAATAATTTCAATTAACAATATAATTGGCCCGAACATCCAAATGGACCAAAGTCTACAAATCTGATTTAAATTCTCAGGGAAACGATAAAAGTCCTTCGTTTTAATAATTTTGATTTGGATTTCTCCTTACCATCTCTTTAGATATCATATCTGAAGTCAATCAAAATTTTCAGGACTAAGGGATGCAAAAAAAATAAGTATTGAATAGACAGTTCCTATCTAATACTTAAATAAATAAAAAAACATATTAAATATTGTCCATTTTTAAAACTAAAAGAAACAAAAATAGGTAGAAAAAAAGAAAAATAAATGAAATGAAATAACGAAAATAAAAAATAATAGCCTCCCACACAGAAAACTGAAAATTAAAAAGTTGAAAAGAGGAAAACAAAAGAGAATTACCCCTCCAGAAACATGATCTCGCCGAAAAAGTTAAGAAATTGGTGACCTTGCCGGAAATTTTTAGCTACCAAATCTGATTGTACCCTATGTTTTCCACTGTCGTGTGGGTGGGGCGAAGCTGAGGCATGTGGATATAAGCTGAGGCACGGTGGTCGCGTTCCAGGAGGAGGCAACGTTGAACCCAGCATTCCTGGTGGAGCTCGCGACTCTCACTGGCTTCCTGGTCCGGGAGATGACGTCGGGGCCGGTATGCATCGCGCTGGAGCGCGACTAGAGCTCAAAGGAGACAGCTCGAAGTCATTGGTCGGGTGCGACATAGACAACTTGAAGTCGTTACTGAAGGAGCCGATGTGGAGGATTTACCAGACGAGGAAGAAGTGTGAGTTACAAGACGAGGAGGGGTTTATACGATTTGGGTTTGGGTGTTGTAACCAGTGCTAAGTAGGGCTAAATGGATGAAATAAATTCATCCATTGTTTTAGAAGAAAAACAAAACCGGAATCAATATTGAGTTTTTGGTTTTTAATTTTTTAATTACTTTTGACTTCAATTTTTCAACTTTTAACTTTGATTTTCAAATAAGCAAAGGAAAAAAATACTTTTTACTTTGTTTTTTTAACCTTTTAACTTCATTTATTTGATAAACTGAAGTAAAAAAATATATTTCTAACTTCCGTTATTTGAAAAACCAAATTCAAAGAATTTTGATTTTTGACTTTTTACTTTGGTTGAGACCTTGTTGGTAACAAATCATTCGCGTCTCGAGTGCGTGAGCACGGGGAGGTAATTTATGGTTATTTTTATAGGTATTTCATTAAGGTTTTTTTATGAACGTCAAGGAAATGATAACTTCCACCACGTATAATCATGTAGATTTACATATCCTCATTTTTTATGGAATTAAATCATAGTAAAATTTTGACCGTCATTTTTGGAAAAGCACTAGTAAGTGGTCTTAAGTAAATCGTGGATGATTACTTGGAAGTAACAAAAGTTAATCAGAAGCACTTTATGGAAGTATTTGTGGGACCAAAAACACTTCTTTTTTAATCTCCGGCCTTGGAAGTTCCATTGAGGATGTCAATATTTCCGTCCGGTTTGATCAAAATTGAATTTGGAGTTACGGGTGAACTTTTTATTGTTTGCACTTTGTTCCCTCCAAGAATTTGGGAGATGTCAGAACACAAAATTGGAGATACACACATTCAATTCACCTTGGCACGACCATGACGTGCCAATTTGGGCATGTACGGGTCAATGTGAGGGCTTGGAAACTGAATAGTGAGTACTTGCCTAAACCTTTTGTAAATTACACTATGGCTCCAAAATTTTCAAAATGTACCCTACGCTTCCAATATTTGGACCCGAATGGAAGGAAATTGTATCATGTCAAGATAATGTGTACGGTCAAGAAGAAACACACGGGGAGGTATTGTATGATCATTTTTATTGATATTTCATTAAAGTCCTTTTAATGGGCATTAAGGGAACAATAATTCCCACCCCCGTAGAATCACGCGGATTTACATATTCTTTTTTTTATGAAATTAAATCATAATAAAAATCCAGCCATCATTTTTTGAAAAGTGCTAATATGTGGTCTAGAGTAAATTTTAGATGATTACTTTGAAGTATCGAAGGTTAATATGAAGCACTCTATGGAAGTGTTTGTGTGACCTAACCCATTTATCTTTTACTCTCTGGACTTGGAATTCCATCGGGGATGCCAATAGTTCCTTCCGGTTCAATCGAAATCAAATTTGGAATTACGGATAAACTTTTTTACTTTTTACACTTAGGTTCCCTCAAGAATGTAGGAGATTTCGGAACACAAACTTGACGAAAACAAAATTAAATTCATCAAGAGGCGACCATGACTTGGCGATTTAGGCATGAACGGGTAATGGAATAAAATACAATGATTGCTTGTACACATTTTTGATAAATTACACCGTGACCCCCAATTTTTTCAAACACAGCCTACAACCTTTTTACCCCTCATACGGTTGGGATATTAGTTGACATCGTACTCCATGGTGTGTTTGTCAACCCAAGAATGTTAATTACACTATGTAGGCCATCTATATTTGTTATTGCAATTAGGTCCTTCTAATGTGTGTTTGGGTTATGACCTTTTTCCATCGCTCTGCATTGCATGATTTTTTATATTGTTGCCTAATTATGAAAATAAATATAATTGGCTTACGTTGATGAAATGGGGAAGAGCGTTAGAATACGTTCTATAGTAAATTGTAGTTGATTGTTTAGAAGCAACAAAGTGAAATCGAAATCAAATATGGAATTGTTTGTCTGATTGACCCCTGATAATACTTCCGGTCTGGATTTGGCAAATCTAATGTAGATGGTATTAGTACCATCCCCTTCAGACGAAATTGAATTTTGAGTTACGAGTAAACCTTTTACCTTTTGCATTTAGGTCTCTCCAAGAAAGTTGGAGACGTCGAATCACAAAATTGGCGACACAAAGTTGCAATTAACCAAAAGACAATTGTGACTTGGCGATTTGGTCCTGGACGGGTGAACGGAGGGGTCTCAAATCAAAATATTGATTGGTTGTCTAAATTTTGTTTAACTTACAGTGAGACCCCAAAATATTGAAAATGCACCCTACTCCCTTTTTATTCGTACCTGAGTATGACCTTGGTTGACATGGTACTCGATGGTGTGTACGGCCAACATGGGAAGTTACTTACGCAAATAAAAAGTAATTGGCTTGCGTGCATGGGAAATGATTTTTAAAATGGGTACTTTAAAGCTACAAATGTAATGCAACAACAGTTCTAGGGATTCTAATCGGTACCTATGACCAAACAAGGTAGTTGTGTAAGGTTACTTTAATTGCATTTTTTTGGGACATGAGAACAAGTGGAGGAAAAACTAAGTATGGAGCACCAGTGATTATGTGATCATACCAGTGCCTATGCATACCAAAGGCAGCCTTATGCAGCTGCTTTAATGTCTATTTTATTTAAGTTTTTGGATCCAAGAGAAAATGGGTTAAAATATGCTAATTATGGATCACCGGTATCTAGAACAAGTGCCTAT
>JAUOBV010274609.1:0-11291 GCA_032360425.1 Rubia occidens
GGATAGATATAGTAATGATAAATTTTATTTAAAAATTAGAACAAATTTCATAAGAAAAATAATAAAAAGAATCTTCAATGTTTTAGATGTAAAAATTTGGGCACATAGCACCAAATTATAAAGGGGAAGCCTTAAATTGTTCTACAGTTAAAAAGGAAGTTTTATCAAATGTTTTGTGTATTTCAAAATTTCAAGATGATCTTTATAATAAGAAATTTTTATTAAAGATAGATTGCAAATCAGCAAAAGAGATTTTACAAAAAGATGTAAAAATTTTAGTTTCAAAACAAATCTTTGCCAGATTGCAAGCTATTTTGTCAGTTTTTTATTTTGATATTGAATTTATTCAAGAAAAAGACAATTCAATTCCAGACTTCTTAACTTGTGAATTCCTTGTAGGAAAACATGAGTAAATCCACAGATACATCAAGTTCATCAAGTTCAAGAACTGCTCGAGATTATGAAATGAAATACAAGATTCCAAGGCCTCTTACTCCAACTGTACGATCAACAGACTTCTCATCTTTAACGTATTCTGCAATGGCCCAAACACCTTTTTCTAAATTCATCCATACACCAATCTTAAGCCCACAATATACAGTATTAACTCCAAGAAACGTTAGACCCACTCCATCATCATAACCATCCACTCCACCCGCACAATCAGCCAGTTACTTCCTAAAGCCCAATCCAGAATACATATTAAAGCCTCACTTCCAGACTGAACAAGATATTCCACAACTTAAGTATTATGTTGCACATTTATTCTTACCCCAATGCCCATGGATAGAAGATCAACATAAGATATTCCATTAAGTTTTCAAGATTCTAAGGTTAGATATTCAAACCCATTACCAGAAATAATCCCAGATGAAAATTCTAATTATGAATCACCTACTGAAAGTGAAATGAAGTTTTCAGAATTACATATGATGAGAAGTGATGAAAAGGTAAGTATAGATAAAGAATATATAAACAAGAATTATTATAGTTTAGAAAATATTCAGCTTCGATTATGGTTTGAAGAACTTAATATTGAGTTACAAAATAATTTAAAAACCAAATTCTGTGAAGAATTAAACAGATTAGAAATAAGTAGAATGAATTTTTTTGATTGGTTGCAATACTACTTAGAGAAAGAGCAAGTAATAGATAAGGGAAATAAATTAAACAATATTTCAACGATTAATGTTCAAACGAATTTATTTAAAAAATGGAAATTACAAAATGATACAGTTATAAGTTCAATTCACCCTCCATTACAGAATTTGAAAATTAATGTAAATAATGAAACAATAGTAGCGTCACCTTTTAAGGTAGGAAAAGACTCCATAGAGTCTGTAACTACAGAAGATATTAAAAAGGTATATCAACAAAATAATTATTCAAATAAGATATTACATACTATAGCGGAGCAATTAGATATGATATCAACTAAAATAGATAATAGGGAATCAAGATTTCCAAATGAAATATCCAAACCTCATTTTCAAGCTACACCATTTACTAGAAGTATGGAAAATTCAATTTTATGGGTAAAAAAGGACCAAGCTAGTACATGAAAACCATTCGGAACATTAGGAGGTATATCCCAAATAAACGATCAGTATTCAACTAGTTCAAATAGTGAATCAAATAAAATGGATAATGAAATAGATAATCAATTAGAAGAAATTGAAAAACAATTCACGAATAATCCTGAGAGTAGTAAACAACCACATAAGTTAGAAATAAATAAATTAAGAGCACCAAGATTTAGAAAAGATTGGAGAAGAGATAAAACAAAAAAACTATTACCCTAGGCCAACTCCACCAAATATTCAATTTGAAGAAAAAAGTCAACTATTAAATGGTTATGATGGGCAGTCATTATATCAATGGAATATAGATGGAAAATCAGAATATCAAATATTAAATATTCTTCAAGAAACGGGTATGACAAGAATGGCATACAAAACTAAAATGCATACAACTGAAGCTCAAATTGTACCATTATTAGTAACTGGATTTACAGGTCAATTAAAAGGATGGTGGGATAATAATATTACTTTAGAAGAAAAACAATCAATTATGAACATGAAACAGAAGAACCTGTAGGAGAAGGAGATAATATTACATGGGTCATGACTCTGGATGGATCAACTTTTTTGATGTATGTAATTTCAATGCACTTTATAGGAAATCCTAATGAACAATTAACCAGTTCAAAAGTGTTTAACAAATTTAAGTTGCCCAACATTAACTGATTTAAATGGTATAAAGATATATTTTTAACTCAAGTATTAAGAAAAACTGATTCAAGTGCACCTTTTTGGAAAGAAAAATTTATAACTCGATTACCAAGTTTATTTTCACAAAGAATAATTACAAATTTACAAAAAGAATTAGGAGTTGAGAAAATAGATTTTACCAATATAACATTTGGACGGATATTTGCCTTCGTTAAAAAAAGAAGCACTTACTCTATGTCAGGATTTGAAAATTCAGCGTAAATATGGATCTGAGAAAAATGAAATGGGACCATTCTGTCAACAATTTGGTATTACATGTATATAACCTCCTTCATCTGGATATAGGAAAGCTCTAAAAAGAAATAAGATATTTTCAAAAGAAAAATATTATGATGATAATAAGTTTTATAAAAAACATAATAAAGGAAAACATTATAAGAAAAGTAATAAATATAAAAAAGTTAAATGTTTTAAATGTAAGAAATTTGATCATACATCAGCTTATTGTAAGACTGAAAAGAAAATTAATTCACTATTTTCAGACGAAAAATAATTTAAAACTAAATTAATGTCATTATTAATAGATAGCTCGGAAGAAGAACAGATAGAATAAAGTTCAGACTCATCTTATTCAGAGACTAATAGTATGTGTCAATGTAAATTACCAACTATTAATATGTTAACAACTCCAATTAATAAAAAAGAAATTTTAGAACTAATAGACAAATTATAAGTAACAGATAATAAACAGGAATATATTGAAAAATTAAAAACCCCAGTAATGGAAGAAAAAATATTTCAAAATTACCACAAATACAAGAACCATTTAGTTTAAGTAAAATGATTTCGAAATATTCAGAAATAGATAATAAAAAGGACATAATAAAATCAAATGATTTAAGAAGTGAAATTAATAGAATAAAAATAGATATAAAGCAGATACAACAAGAATTAATTACATAAAAAGAAAAGGATTTAGAATTAGAATTAAAAATAGTAACTAATAGTTTAAAAGATTCAGATAATCCAAGTAGTTTAAAATCAGGAATAAGGATAACAGATAATATTCCAACAAATAACCAATTTCTTATTATAATCAATAGAGTTAATATATAAAAGTGGTATTCAATAGTAACTATAAGAGTTGAGGATTTTATAATCAATGTGATAGCATTAATAGATAGTGGAGCAGACCAGTCATGCTTAAGGTCAGGACTTATTCCAAATAAATACTTAGAAAAGACTAGTCAAAGATTAATAGCCGCAAACGGTACTGATATGAGGATAAATAAGAAATTATCTAATGGATATATATATATATGTAATAATAGCTATTGTATTAAACATTCATTTATGCTATTAGAAGATATACCATATGAAGCAGTATTAGAAAATCCATTTTTACATAAAATAACTCCATTTAAGAAAACACTAGAAGGATTAACCACCAAAGTATTAGGAAAGAAAAATTATTATTTTTATTTCTAAATTCACCCAGTCAAATTGAATTAAATTTATTACAAGATAATTCAATATATAAGAATATATATATTTATTGAATAATAAGAAAAAAGATATAATGAGTTTAAAAGAAGAGTTAGGATATTCAAAAATAGAAGAGCAATTAGGAAATAATAAAATCCAAGAAAAAATTAAAAATTTAGAAAAAGAATTTCAAAAGGAAGTTTGTTCAAATCACCCAAATGATTTTTGGGAAAGGAAAAAACATATTGTAAGCTTACCTTATGAAAAAGATTTCAATGAACAAAATATTCCTACAAATGCTAGGCCTATTCAAATGAATTCAAATGATAGAATTATGTAAAGAGGATATTCAAAATTATTCAGAAAAGAAATTAATAAGAAAGAGTAAATTTCTATGGAGTTGTTGTGCATTCTATGTTAATAAACAAGTAGAAAAAGAAAGAGGAATTCCTAGATTAGTAATAAATTATGAACCACTAAATAAGGTATTACAATGGATTAGATATCCAATTCTGAACAAAAGTGATTTGTTAAAAAGATTATTCAATGCTAAAGTATTTTCAAAATTTGATCTAAAATCAGGATATTGGCAGATTCAAATAAATGAAAAAGATAAATATAAATATAAAAAAAACATTTGTAGTGTCATTTGGTCAATATGAATGGAATGTTATGCCATTTGGACTAAAGAATGCACCATCTGAATTTTAAAAAATTATGAATGATATTTTTAACCCATATTCTACGTTTGTCATAGTTTATATAGATGACATATTAGTATACTCATATTCAGTAGAAAAACATTTTAAACACTTAGAAATAATATTAAAGGTTATTAAAAAATGGATTAGTAATTTCAGAACCAAAAATGAAATTATGTGTATTATGGATAGGAGCTAAATTAAATTATTCAACTGTTAAAAAGGAAGTTTTGTCAATCCTTCTAGTGTCTTCTTAAATGGAGTTATTTGGTGTAAAAATGGGTTTCCTAATACTGCTTCATAAGCTACTCCTTCTAATATTAAAAATGAATGTTTAATACAATAATTATTATTGCAAATATATCCATTAGATAATTTCTTTTTAATTCTCATAGCAGTCCCACTTGCTGCCATTAGACTTTCAGTAGTTTTTTTCTAAATATTTATTTGGGATTGAACCAGCCTGAGAATTGACTGATCAGCTCCACTATCTATTAATGCTACTACATTAGTTGTAAAATATTCAATTCCTATTATTACTATTGAATACCATTTTTTCTATATTAACTCTATTTATTACACTAATAAATTGGTTATCTAAGGGAATATCCTCTGATATATCTATTCCTTGTTTTGAACTACTAGGTTTATCTAAATCTTTTGAACTATTAATTTTGTTATGAGAATCCTAAATATTCGTATCAGAGCCATGTTTATGCAAGTTCAAAGATTTTAATTCATTTGGATATGAATCTTAAAACCTTTTTCACAATTAATAACTTATTTAGTTTTGTTAAGTTAGAGTTTGCCTTATGATAAGTTTACTTAGCGTTGGTCAGCACCCATAGCCCAATGAGACCGTTGGTCAGCCCACATGAGATTAGGGTGGTCCCGGCAAGGTTAGGTGTGGTCCCGATAAGTATACCCCTCTTTAAGTGCATACTTAAAGCTTTACCAAACTTAAATCAGTTAAAATGAATGAAAGAGTTAAGAGATTCTTATTCAGTGAATCAAGTCTTAGACATGTATCAACATCAGCATCTGCATCATCATCAACATCTAATATATTACAGAGTCATGAATTACAACAAGTTTTACCAACTCAAAATATCAATACTATATATCAACAAGGTATATTTGAATTTAGTAAAGCATATTCAATTAAAGTTCATGAAGAAATATTACCAATGAATCAAGAATTTCAGTCAATAAGATTATTATCAGAAAAAGCAATTAGTCATTATTTAGTGCAAGGATATAGATTTTTACATTTTGGACTAATTCAAATAGCCTTACATCCTCTAGTAAGATTAGGAATAGATACTCCCATATTTATGGCATTAAGAGATGATAGATTAGTTGAATATAAAGATTCACTATTAGCAATGATTCAAACTAATATTTGTAATGGAACGGTTAGGTTTAATTGTATACCAAACTATTCTGTAAGTTTGACAGACACAAATATTATGAATTCATTAAAATTAGATATTCAATTAACACAAAATAAAATTGTAACTAATACTGAACATTTTGTTTTAATTTATAGAATATACTTTAAGTTAATGAAATCAATGATTCCAACTGCATTAAGATTAAATCCTACACAAAAGGACGAATCAATATTTGTAATATCATAATCAGATAATATTAATATAGAGACTCCCAAGTTATTAAAATGGAATGAAATAACTATTTCAGATTAAATAATAGCAGAGAGACCATTAATAATACAAAGAAATAGAGAAATTACACAATCATTTGTAATTGAAGAACAAGATGATGGTAAAGTATTAATTAAATTTTAAAAATCAATGTCTTCTAGATATGCACCTAACAGGTTTTTACCAGAAGAACCTAGATATTATGTAGGACAATCAACTAGAAGATCAACATCAGATATTCCACAAAATTCGAATATAATTCTGGATGGAACTTCTAATTATGAATCACCCACTAGAAGTGAGATGAGAAATTCAGAGTTATATTAAAAATCCACATTATAATTTTACAGTGGTAAATTGGCAATATCATACATTAGAGATAACGCACTCCCTCTGTATCAACTCAATCTGTAATTTAACTACTAGTATTAAGTTAGTTAAAAAAATTTAACTTTGACTTCAAAATTGAATTGATAAATAAGTTAGAACATAATCGTTCTTGTTAGATTCGTAATAACATGTATTTTTAAAATATAAACTTTTCATAAATTGTATTTATACATTATTATAGATATCAATGATCCAACTTTTTTTTATTCAATTGACGAAAATCAATATGTACAAAATTGGCTGGGACAGAGGACCAGGGAACATATAAGCTATTATTATTTTGAAGTGGCAAATTGGCAATTATATAATTACAACTACTAAAAGAGTAGAAGAGAGAAAAAAAATATACTCCCTAAAATAGAGCAATTACTATTAATAAATGTCACCAAACAAGACATGACACGACTCGCGAATAAAGAGTATTCTTGAAGAATCCACGTTATTCTTTGATAATTTATAAGGCATCATTTTGTAGTGCTCTTTGAATTTATATATTCTGGTAAAAATTAAAATTAAAACCCCAAAAGGATGTTGATATTCTAATCCGATAGTGTCCAAGTGTCAAAAATTGAAACGAAGACGAGCATACCATCTAGTCAAAAAAGTCATCAGTCACCACAGCTCCCGTTTGGATTTTTTAGCCATTTTTAAACAGATGAAAATTCTAGTTAAAAAAAAACAGATGAAAACTATCCACATAAACAAAGATTAAAATTATTTACTCATCACGTGAAAGAGTATGTCTCTAGAAAAATAATCTTTCTGTGAAAATATCCGAATTTAAAAAATGAAGTTAAATTTTTGAATTGTATTAATCAGGTCATTAACTTGTAACCACTGTACATTGCATAATAAATTTTTAATATTACAACTAAAACCTTTTATCTTTCTATTATTTTAATTAAATCCTCATTTCTATAAGTTTAGGAAAAACTCTTTTCCACGAGATTTGCACACGTAGAATATGTGACATCCATTGAAAATCAGTTACATCTATCATAATCGTTAGATCCAATTCAACGATAAAATATCACTCCTTCTGTTTCTCTATTTGTATCACACTTACCTTATTAAAAGATTTTTTTGAATGACAAACTTTTCATTTTTAACAAGATTCCTTCAATTTCATCCACTCATTCTACTTTTTATCAGCATAACCCTACCTACTTGACTAAATACCAATATAACCCTCAAACAATTTTTAGTTCAAAAATAATCCTAACTGGTTAATGTAAGTGCAAATATAACCCTGAGAACCCATTTTCGGCATTGACTTTCATTTTCCCGCGTTGACTACATGTAAAATGTCCAAAATATCCTTAGTGTTAAAATCCGAATTTGAGTTGATATATTTACCCTTATTGTTATCCGGATCACCGCTGGACCACGACTGCACCACCGTCGTAACTAGTAGGGTTATATCAGCACATTATGAAAACTGATAGAGTTATCTCATCACATTCCTAAAACTTATAGGGTTATATCAGCACATTCGTAAAAATTGTAAGGTTATAATAGTAAATATTATAAAATTTAAGTGTGTGGTACTCGGTTGGCCTTAACGGACGACCAAATCATCATATACACCATTATCAAATTATGACAACATCTTATGCACCATAAAATTCGAAATCATAAGATTTATAACACCATCATTCAGTAAACACCATCATCAAATATTATAACCTTATTTCAAAACTCATCAAAATTAAAAACCCTAGGTCGAAAAACACAACAAAATAACAACCATACACAACACCAAAGGCCCCCCAACCATCAATTCAGAACAAAATAAACAAAATATCAACAAAACCCATATATTATATAGTATGTGTTGATATAACCTTACACTTTTTGTAAATGTGCTGATATAACCCTATAAGTTTTTGGAATGTATTGATATAATCCTATCAGTTTTCAAAATGTGCTGATATAACCCTATCAGTTTTCATAATGTGCTGATATAACCCTACCTGTTGTGGTGGCGGTGCAGCAGAGGTCCGGTGGCGGTCCGACGAAAATATTTGGGGTAATGACTCCAAGGGTAATAATGTATTTTTCAGAAGGGCAAAAATGTATTTTTACCAAATTCCGGCTAAAAGTTATCTGAGAGGGTTATATTAGCACTCACACTGATTATTTAGGGTTATATTGGCACTTTCAAACACTAGAAGGTTATATTGCCTCTTATGTCAAATAGGTAGGGTTATAAAAGCACTTTTCTCTATTATTTTCTGCATTCAATATCATCCACTTATTTTTTTTAGCTAAATCAAAACACCTATACCTATGAACGGCCCTACTACAAATGAAATAAAGGGAGGACTACTTACTGTTGTTTGATTATTTATTAGCTACGAGTTCTATTGTAAAACTCCTCATCCAATTCTATAAGTAACATTTGCTAAAGTGGAGGAAAAGAGACTTAAAGAGCAGGCCGATCCGAAGGGTGAGATAAATGAAAAATATTACTTCACGTTCCAATTTAGTAATTATAGGTTTGGCCGGAATATATACTAATATAACTCTATATATTTGACTAAATATCATAACTTTTAGTGCAAAAATAACCCTAACTAGTTAACGTAAAAATAACCCTAACCAACTATTGTAAGTGCCAATATAACCCTCCGATCTCATTTCTGGCAATGAATTTCATTTTTCGACTTTGACTGTATGTGAAATGTTCAAATTACACTTAGTGTTAAAAATCTGAATGTGATTTGACAAATTTACCCTCTAATGTACGTTGGTCCCACTTGAACTTCGATTTTTAGTATTATTTGGTTTATATTTTGTTATTTCGCCTTGTCTTCCCAAGTTTCATAAAAGGCCGCGGTTTTTTGTATCACACCACTCAGCCGCCATATACGAGCTCCACTGCCGCCGTTCGTCAAGCTCTTGCCGTGAAACTCGACCCTAGAAGTCCTAACACACATTCCGGAGATTGTAATTTTCCGCCCGCTATTCAAGGTAACCCAATTCCTTACTTGAACCCTAGTCTTGAATTTGGGAAAAATCACTTTCAGATTTGAGTCGATTTCATTAGGGTTGGAATACCACCTAAAGCACAACCGCCCAGTCAAACTCGTTGGAACACCACCTACGCCGTCGGTATCAACCACTGCAACGCCGGCGAATAGAGAATCACACTGGATGTCGAGTAGCGTGCGAAAAGAGTCAATTTTTTGAGATAAGGGTTTGCGAAGGAAGAATACCTGCCGCCTCAGAGTTGAACTCGCCGGAGTGCCACCAAATCGGCCTGCACAACGACGGAGAACATAGTTTCTCCGGGAAGAGCGTTAGCTTGCGAGGGTTTTTCATCGACAGAATGGTGGGGGGAGAAAGGATACATACTTAGGTTGGGAAGACAAATGGGAGTTAATGAGTCTGGGGCCATTATGGTCTCCATCTAATTTTCAATTATTTTTTAATTTTTTTACTAGGGGTCAAATTGACTTTTCCATAGAATTCGGCCGTCAACTCTCAGAATGGGTAAAATTGTAGTTACATCGACCAGATAAAGTTATATCTGCACTTTCGGTTATTAAAAGGTTATATAGGCATTTACCTCAACTAGGTGGGTTATAAAGGCATTTTTTTCTCTAAAAGCAACCCATATACTCCCTTCGTCCCGGATTAAATTGCATAAAATATTTTTCACGATTATCAACATGTTGACCGTTAATATATTTAACTACGTATAATATCGGCAACAAAAAGTTACTTTTTAGAAATTACTCGTTATGATGAATCCAACTACATTACATACGATAATATTATTGCTTATATACCTACTTAAATTTGCTATCAAAGTTTGATGGTGAATAGTATCAAATAGTAAAGTGTGTAGTTTAATCCGGGACGGAGGGAGTACTTACTTCATGGTTCCAACAAAAATAATATACTTTGAAAATTACCTAAAATAGAAAAAATATGTTGTTAAAATTTCATAATATTCTTTTGAACTTTTACAACTTTTAAATTGATCCTACAACTTATATAAAATATTCCTATTTTTTCAAAATTATTCTTCGTCATATCAGTTTACATAAAAGTGGAAGTTAAAAATAAATGTGTCATTTTAATTGGGACGAATGTAGTAGAAAATATAAATATCACATGCTTCATTAAGCTATCTAAACGATTTTTTCCTCCTCACAGAAGATTTCACTTTCCAAATATTAGATGTCTCATATATTATAAAATTCTTTTTCTGATTCAATTAAAGCCCCCTAAAATCTTATGACCAGTCTCTTTGTCAGAAGTGAAATCAAAATAGTTTTCTAGTTGCATATTTTCGTTGGTGGTGGCTTATAGCAAGCAATTCCAACCATCCCTACCTTTCCGTGCCACGTTGATTTTTTTTGAAAAATGAACTGTAAAATTACGTTTGGGACGTAGCATATCTATAGCAATGCAGCATATATATAACCTCTGTTTGATAGAGTTGTGCTTATAAGAAAAATTGACTTATTTTGAAAGTAGGGGGACACCATCTTTTACTTTTTCCACAAAAATAACTTCTGCTGTCAAAATAAACTGTTCTTTTACTTTTTACCAAACACTAAAAAGTGTTTTACTTATAAGTACAGTAACTTAAAAACTCTACCAAATAGAGTCATACCGTCCATTGTTGCTACCCAATTGAAGTATTTTGAGTTGTTTGTTTTAGACTTTTGTTTCGGCTGCTACTCTTCCTTCTTTATTTTTAAATTATGTATTTGTTTGGTTATTTTATTTATTTATTAGATTATTAGTAATTAATTATATATAAGTAATGTTTAAAAATTTATTTGTTTTATTAAAATAACATTAAA
>JAUOBV010274826.1:0-11291 GCA_032360425.1 Rubia occidens
TCAATAATGAGTACCAATTATCAGTGCCACGATAGTTCCCTAAACCCTAGCCCAAGCCATGAACTTGTAAATAAAGCCTAAATGATAATGGATAAACCTAAAACCTAATCACAAAATGAAATCCAACAACTCATTCAAGGTAAATCTTATAAAAGCATGAAATGGGCAAGGACATAAGTCCCTTAAAGCAGAAAAAACATCATCACATTTTTTCAAAGTCATTTTTTCTTTTCTCTTCACTTGTTGACGATATCGGCCAATGGACTATGTTTAATCTGAAATGAATGTCAGTTTTTGGGCTATATGGATTTGAGAAGGTAATTTGGGGTTGGGATTTGATTGTTTTCTGACTATTTTTTTCCAATTTGGAGGTTTTGGTGCAACGTCGGATTAAGTGGGAATGCGAGTGGGTTGGGGTTGGGGTTTTTATATACCCACTGTGAAACGTTGTCATTTAAACCGATAATGCGATGTCGCAGACACTGTCACATAGAAAAACACAAATAGAAAATCATGTGCGACATCGTTGTTCGTATATTTTGGGCCACATAACTGAGTTGGGCCTAAATATGATATATTTCGACCAAGACCATTGGGAATCATATCGACATTAGTCGATTTTGCCAACTTAATTGACATATTCGAGGGATGATTGATGGAATAATGAAGTTGCATTTAATGAAGACTGGGCCGAATTAGACAAGTAGCCCAAACCAAAAATATCTTCCAGCCTGGTCAATGGTAGAGCTTCGTCTGGAACAGAGGGAGTGAAAACCTTTTGGGAGTGGGAAATTGGTCTGAATTTTCGACTTAGGCAGCAAGTAAATGATTAATATCCTTTTATACAAGGGATTTGGGTTTGGGGTATCTAATCCAATTTGGTTTTAGAAAAGTTACTTGAATTTTTGGAACTTATTTGTCGCCTATTTAAAGCATTCTTGTTTTGATCATATCCCATTCGATATAGCTCCGATTCAAGCCATTCAAGTTGTATTTTGTTCCTTATTCTATTAAGAATCTAGAATTACAATTTTTAGAGAAATTTTTTGAATTTATACATTTTTAAATTTCGAATTAAGTTCTTCAGTACTCATCACCTATTTTGCTTTCAAATAGAAGTGAATTGCTGACTACCCTTATATTAGCCTTCGTCTTTTGAGTTGCGAGTGTTATAAAATTGGTGAGTGACCTTACTGAGCAAAGGGAAGGGGTGGGGAAATTTTTATACTAACTATTTATTTTGCTTATCGGTTTAGTGGATATGGCGAACGATAATCCATTCCTCCCGCCTTTTGTTGGCAATCCCAAAAATCTAAAATTGACGAACACATCCAATGGTAGACTTTGTTAATAGATTCAAGCCTAATGAACCCACTAATCCAGATCGGTTTGCTGTCGCAATAAATGTGATCATAAGTGAGGTAAGATTGGCGAGAAAAATGGACAACATGACTCAGCTGACACCACCATCATCAGCCAAGAGGGATGGTCCATAAGAATTTTTCCAAAATTTCCATGGTGATGGTAGTTGAAATGTAGATTATGATGATTGTTCAGAAAGATGATCACACCGAGGGTCTTTTAGAAGGCATCGCCACAACAAACATCATTTCTAAAGGTGATTAAGAGCCAGCTCGGGTTCTAGTGATAGTTTAGATTATGCTTGAGACATCAAGGGATTAAAATATGACATCCCCCGATTTTATGGTTCACACAATCCGGTGAAGTATCTTGATTGGGAACGACATATTGAGAATTTGTTTGATCTCAACAATTATCAGGAGAAAGAAAAATTCAAGGTGGTGTAGTATTCTTTCACTCATTATGCGGCTAAATGATGGATTTTTTTTAGAGAATTAAGACAGATTTCCAAGAGATGGGATACTTATTGTTGAAAGCAAGGTTGATTAAGAGTACCCTACGGCTAAGAAAGAAACAGTTTGGATTTCCCAGTCAAAAGTTAGGGTTTGACTCGGGAAACCCTAGTTCCAATTATGGCAGAGAGACAACCATGGGAGGGGGGATGGTTCCATGCAGTCATTTTCAAATCCGACTTATAATCCCAGTGAAAAAAGGACGGTACCCTCTACTCAACAGTCTTTGAGAAATCCTAGTAAGTCCCCAACTTTTTAGTCAAATTCGGTTTCTGTTAATACTCATACTTATTTTCATTGCAAAGAAAAAGGACACGTCAATAGTAATTACCCTCATGCTCGAGTGTTAACCACAATTGAGGAGGGAGATGAAGAAGATGAATATGCTGATATGCCAGTACTGTATAGGAGTGGGGAAGAATAGGTAGATGAAGAGATCATCATAGATGATCATGGTGAACAAGGTCCCAAAATACAAGGTAACTTCATGTCACTGAGACTTCTCAATTCTCAAATGGCCGAATCTGTGGTACAAAGAATTCATATTTTTCAGACTTGCTGTCTTGTGAAAGATAAGAATCATTTACTGATTATTGATGGTGGTTCTTGTGCTAATATTGTCTCCAATGTTCTTGTTAAATCATTGCCTTTTCCAGTTACTACTCATCTATCACCATATAAAATGATTTGGTTAAATGGTAGTGGTGAGATTGGGGTTAATAAACAATGCATGATTAACTTTAAGATTGGAAATATCAAGATTATATCCTGTTTGATGATATACCTATGAAAGCTAGCATATTTTGTGGGAGACCTTGGAAGTTTGATCCTAAATCTATGCATTATGGTTACACTAACAAAATAACTGTAATTAAGGATAAAACCAGGTATATTTTGACTCTGTTATCTCCGGTGAAAGTCCTTGAGGTTCAAAGGCCCATGAAAATCGACAAAGAAAAGTCTGCAACCGATTCTTTAGGGACCGAACGAAACCCAGACTAGGGTTTCAAGGAGATCGACAAAAAGATGAAAAGGTGGCAGAAACCTTGATAATTTTGACCAAAATTCAGGGGTTGCCGATCCAGGTAATTCAAGTAAGTCATTGAATGATTATGAAAAGTCACAAAAATTTGTATCTTCACATCTTAGTCCTTTTCCATCGATTTACATGATGAGACATGAACTTCTTATTGATTCTGGTAGAATATTTTATGCTTCCATTAGGAATGTGAATCATGCTTTTTCTAATAGTTCTTTTGTTCTTATATTACATTATAAAGAAAGTTACTACGCCAAACATGATATTCCTATGCATGTTCCTCCACGGCTTGCTGAATATGTCTTTCTAGATGAACTACCTCATGGATTACCACCCATGGAAAGCATAGAACTTCAGATTGACTTTCTTCTGGGTACGGTCATTACGAATCACCCAGCTTACAAAGCAAACAGTGAGGAGACAATGGAGCTACAACAGCAAGTCAAGGATTTACTTCAAAAAGGTTATGTGCTAGAATCTTTAAGTCCTTGTGTTGTTCCTGTCATTTTAGTTCCAAAGAAAGATAAAATTTGGTGTATGTTCATTGATTTTCGTGCTATTAAAAAGATTACCATTATATATCTCCATCCTATTTCTAGGTTAGATCATATGCTTAAAGATTTGCATGCATCTCTGATTTATAATAAGATTTATTTAACTCAGGGTTATCGTTAGATTCGCATCAGGGAGGGGGATGAATGGAAAGCTTCATTTAAGACTAAGTTCGGGTTGTATGAATTGATTGTTATACCTTTTGGTTTAACTAAGGCACCTAGTAATTTTATGCGGCTGATGAATCATGTCTTGAGAAAGTTTATTGGTTGATTTTTTGTGGTCTATTTCGATTATATATTGATTTATTCTAAGTCTACTAATGATCACATTGATCATATTAAAATGGTTCTTGTTGAACTCGATGAGTCTTGTTTGTAAGCGAACATCAATAAGTGCACTTTTTGAGCTTCAGAGGTAGTATTTCTCGGTTTTGTGGTCTCTAAGGAGGGCATAAAAGTTGACGAAACCAAAATTTTGGCTATTAAAAGTTGGATAACATCTACCAATGCCAATCATGTATGATACTTTCATGGTTTAGCAACTTTTTATAGACGGTTTGTGCATGATTTTTCATCTATTGCTGCACCTCTAAATGAACTAGTTAAAAAGGCTGTGAAATTTTTTTAGGGTGAAAGTCAACAGAATGAATTTAATGAATTGAAAGTACAATTATGTAATGCTACTGTTCTTGCTTTACCTGACTTTAATGGTACTTTTGACATTCATTGTGATGCTTATGGCATTGGCATTGGTGTTGTTTTGATGCAACATAATTGTCCTATAGCTTACTTTAGTGAAAAGTTAATAGGCGATGCTCTTAATTATCCTGTTTATGAAAAAGAATTTTATCCTACTGTGAGACCTTTAGAGACTTGGGAACATTATTTATTGCATAAAGAATTTGTCATTCATTATGATCATGAGTTATTGAAATATTGCAAGAGTTGGGTGTTGAATAAGCATCATGCTAAATGGTCTAGTTTTATTGAATATTTTCCTTATGTGTTGTCATACAAAAAAGGGTAAAGAAAATGTTGTTGCTAATGCTTTAAGATGTAGACTTGTTTTACTTACACGAACGGAATGCATTATGTTAGGCTTTTCATTTGTGGGAGAATTGTATGCTATTGATTCTGATTTTTCATCTGTTTTGCTGCATGCGAAAAAAATGCTCATGGGAAATTTTTTTAACATGATGGTTTCTTGTTTCGAGATAATAGGACGTGTGTTCCTCAGTGTTCTACATGTGAATTAATTGTTAGAGAAGCTCATTCAGGTGGTTTCATGGGACATTTTGGTGCACTTAAAACTTATAATTTGTTGCGAGAACTCTTTTTCTTGCCAAAAATGGTGCTCCCAGCTGATAGGATTTGTAGGAATTGTATTAATTGCTTGAAAGCGAAGTCAAAACCTAAGCCAAGTGGCTTATACACGCCCTTGCCCGTTCCGACACATCATTAGGTTGGTATCTCCATGGATTTTGTCCTCAGTATACCACGATCTAAATCAAGGCAATAGTTCTATCTTTGTGATTGTTGATTGATTTTCGAAAAGCAAAAACTTTAATCCTTCTAGGAAGACAGATGATGCAAAGTATGTTACAGATTTATTTCTAAAAGAAGTGTTTCGACTACCTGGCATTCCAGCGTCCATTGTTTATGATCATGATGTTAAATTTTTATCATACTTTTGGAATAACTTGTGGCGCAAATTAGGGACAAAGTCACTATTTTATACTTCTAGTCATCCTCAAACTGATGGACAAATGGAGGTCACCAATCGTACTCTTGGCACTCTCCTTCGTGCTTTGGTACAAAAGAATTTGAAGAAATGGGAAGCGTGAACTCGGATAGAAGAGTTTGCTTATAATCGCATTGTTCATTCTAATATTTATTTACCTCTATTTAAAATTGTTTATTGTTTTCTACCTATTACTCCTCTTGATTTAATTCCTTTGAAATTTAAACAGGTAAGGAACCTTGATCGAGAAAAGAAGGCCAATTTTATTAAGCAGTTACAATAAAAAGTGCACTTACGGACTAAACGGACAAATACACATAATGCAAATTGGGCCGTAAGCTAAACAGACAAAATTTCCATCTATTGCTTTAAATGCTTTGTATATCAACTTCATGATGAAAACATTGACAAGTTCTTGGATTAATTGCTCAAGAGTGTCGAGGGAGTGATGACATCATGAAGAACACTATAGTTTTTTTCCCACCAAGTTTTTGATAAGGTAGTGTGATCATTGTAAAACATTGTCAAATTATTTCATTTTGGATTTTGGGATTAAGTTTCACCCATGTGGGTTTTGAAGGGCTTAATTTCAAAATCAGGTCCATTAGGGTTTAAGAATATTTAGTTTTATTCTGATTAGAATTAGATCTGGTAAGATTTGATACAGAAATATTCATTCAAGAACACATCTTGATGAATTTGGCCATATAGTCATTTCTTTTAAATATTCTAGTTAGATATGGTTTTAGCTTCTTCAAGCTGCCATGAGTTTATTAAGTTTCTTGCAGAAATTACCAAATCCGTTATGATTACAACTAGGGTTTTGGCCGATGTAAACCCTATAAATAAGGGGGGTTGGCCAAGTTTTTAGACACCTTTTATCAATCATATATTAAGAATGTTTAGTTCATAGACTTTGCTTGAAAGCATTCTTCATTGTTTCTCAATCCTATGGTTTAATTAAGTATCAATACCTTTGATTTGTGAACTAATCCTATGGGGTAATTAGTGTCATAAATCTCAAAAATTGAGATCAATCCCGAGGGCTAGTTCTTAGCAATTTTTTGTGCGGGTATACTAGGGTTTGTGAAATTACTCGTTTAGTCAAAGATCTGAATTCCGCAATCCAGAGTTTTCGCAAGGATATTTATAGTAGTGACTTCTTCATTAAGCCCTTCAAATCGATCCTCTTCAAGAGGGCCTTGACTATTTTTGGAGCTTGGGTCCTGAAGGACTTGCTCGTCCACAAACCTAGTCTCCAGGAAGGCAACCCACAAGACGCCCCCTCCTTTCCTTGTGGAACGAACAAAGCCCTTGCAGCCACATGAATGGCAGACTAGGACCAACTATATGTCTTGGTGGCATAATGAACGACAAGAACAAGTATACAAACAAACATAATATGATAATAGCCCACAACAGTCTCCAACTGCTACCCTCAATCAAAATTCGCCCAAGACTATGCCATTTACAAACAAGCCCCTTAAATAAGTACCGATATGCTATTCTCCAAGAACTCCAAAAATTTGTTTTTCCAAATGCTCAAATGGGGTAGTTTGGCTGATTACCTAGGTAGGAGTTGATGATGGAATATGAAGAATTGATGCACGTGGAGTGCGAGGTACTCTTCCTAGAGTAGATCTCTATTAACCCAAATAGAGAAATCTTTATGTTTAGGGAGAAAAACTTCAAAAAGTAGCTAAAATCTTATTGTTCAAATAGGGCAAGATTTGTTTTGTTTTTGGGTTGAATTGGTAGTGGCCTTTGTGAGGAATTCGAAGGGGAATATTTTGGAACAAGTCTTATGGAATTTGGTTGAGAAACAAGGAAGTTATGGGGATTTTTGGCTTAGGAAGGTTTAGGTTAGTGTTTTTTTTTCCAGTGAAGGTAGAAGAAGTGAGGAACAAGGGTATTTATAAGGAGGCCCATACCATTTAATTGGCCAATCAGGGAAGAACGGACGGAATTTATATGGCATGGCCCATGGCATTTGAATGCCTCGTGTCATTCTTGTAGCACGGGGCTTGGCACGGCCCGTGCCAGGTCCTATTCCTTCAAATTTATCACAAAATTTTCCTCTGCCCAAAAATACGCAAACCGAGTATAGTACTATCCCAGCAAAAAAAAATATGATGACTAAAAATTCCTAAAACACCACCAATAATCAAGCACTCTCCAAAAATCACACAAACAAGATTTCAAAACCTACTAACACAATATAAAAGCACTGTATCTTTATTGTTGTCCTCAAGACTTATTTTTAATGTATTTACAAATGCTAAACAAGATGGATCGATGGGTCACCGAAATCACCATCCTTGACTCTACACATGGCCACATATCTATGGACGGGTCTCCCCATTACCTTAGAATTACCTTTCACCTTATGCGATACATACCAAACACATTCGTTATTCATGATGTCTAACACATTTTTGTTGATTTTTGGAGTAGGAAGGGGCTTAGGAGGTTTGAATTCATTAACCCGCTTCTTTCTCCGCCGGATGTTAGTGTTCGTACTTGGAAGAAAAGCATTCAAGGAACATCAAATTGTGCATCTCAACATATGTATCATCAAAATTCTCATTCAATAAATATAGAACATGCAAGGTTTCAATAGTTGGTGGCACATCATCAGAATCAAAATCACTAATATTAGCTAATGTTGATCCCTTAGCCATTTCCTCCGGTTTAGGAGGTAGTCGAGGAGGTTTTATGTCTTCGTCACTTCCCACCAACTGCTGAATTTTAGTAACCATAAAATCCACAATAGAAAGATCATCACTAAACTCACGCATGGCATAGGTGTCATCAACATTTTCATCACATGCAAAACTCAAAATACATTTTCTCTCATCATGGCCCTCATCATCATTAATCATGCATGACTCATCATATTGAACAAAGTCATCACACAAAGTTATGCCATGTCATGCAAGAGAAGAAATAGGTGATTCATACTTAGACTTGTAACTTTTAAAACCAATATCGTCAACATTATCCTCTGGAGTTAGTGTTTCCAAATGGGTCTAATTTGTTCCTGTAATATTTCCTACCCCAATAAAATTAGAGGTGCACCTCCATTGTGCACTACATCAAGGACAAAGAAGTCTGCTAGAAGCACCAGATTTCCTACCCTAACTATAACATCCTCAAATATACCGCTAGGGATAGCTTGGGAATGGTCACTTAGTTGGGAAATCACCCTAGTGTCTCTAATTTCACCTTTATCGAGATTCTCATATAGGCTAAATGGGATAACATTGATTGAGGCACCTAATTCAATCATACATTCTTCACCAATTTACCTCCTAGAGAAATAGAGATTGAAAATGTTTTTGGGTCATCCCACTTCTTAAGTATGTTTTTATAAGCTAAAGTGTCTACTTCCTTATTTTCAATTGACTTACTTTCCTAGTTGGCTTATTTCTTATTTTAGTGCAAACAATTTTCATGGATTTAGCATATGAGAAAACTTGTTCAATGAAGCATTGGGGTTGAAAGATCCTTCTCCCCTCAGTTAGGGTTGAGGTGGTCCACCTCGATTGTACCCTTGGTTGTCATCGCGCCACTGAAAGTTTGAGTGGTCGCGATATAGGGTTTTGAAGGAGCTTGCATAGCATTCTTGTAGGTCTCTACCTTGGTTCCCTCGGAACCCTTGGTGTTTCCCCTTATCAAACTTCCTATTCCCATCAATTGCGTCTAAGGCCTTCACCTCCTCAAAATTATCCACCACTTATGGGCATGTGTCACTCGGGTGATCAAGATTGCAAATACCACGCAACTTTACTTATTGTGTTCTCTCTCTCATGAACTCTTTCATCATGGAAGCAAGCGCTTAGACTTGCTCTTAAAGCTTGGGAGAATGGGCTGGCTCATTCAAAGTCTTCACACGGGATTGGGTCCCAAATTGCCTTGTACAATTGGCCATCTCGTTGAACAATGTCATTGCATCTTTCGAGCTTTCGTTTGCTATGTATCTGTTCCGCATTCACCATGTGTATGTATTCATTGCATAATCCCTCAAATAAGTAATAGACAAGGTCGTCTTCCTTGTATGGATGATAGGGACAACTAGCGAATAGCCGCTTGAACCTCTCCCAGTACTCGTACAAGTACTTGTTCTCCAATTGCTTCTTCAAACCTGCAGACCTTGATGACGGGAAGTATTTCCTGAGAAATATCTACTTTATATCCATCGAGGAAGTGATGTAGCCTGGTGGCAAGTAATAGAGCCAATCCTTGGCCGCGTCTCGCAGTAAAAAAGGAAATTACCTCAAATTGTAGTCCTCATCCGACAAACCCGGTGGTTTCATATTGGTTCAAACCAAATGAAACACCAACAAGTTTTTGTTGGGATCATCTCCGACCATTTCATGGAAAGTGGGAAAGGATTAAATCATGCACTTTTTAGCTCACAAGTGACATTAGGTATAAAAATGAGGGAAGACTATGCAAAGGAGTTGATTCTCTAAATTTGGAGCCATCAACTCCCTAATCATCCGTTTGTCTTCCTCTATGTTAACACTTTAGTCAACAAAAATAGCTAGTACTTGTGGAATCTTTTATCTAGTTCTCCTTCTTCTTTTTCTATAACCCCCTGTGTTTTCTGGTAGATAGTGTAAAGTTCCTAAGTTCGTGGTACGGGTATATACCGTAAACAAAGACTAGACACTATTAGTCCCAAAAATAAAACACTGGCAAACATATTAGAAGTACCCTAAATAACCATAAAAAAATCTCAACACAACAACCAACTAAAACTACAATATAAAAACAATACTAACTACTCTACAAACTAGTAATGCAAGTTAACAATTAAAGTTGTTGTTACGATATGATTAGAAGGTATAAATTGGAGCTGTTATGTTGAATAGAACCTAAACACAACAACTCTGAATGCTATACTTACATGACTAACCTTAGGTTTCATAATTGCATTCTGTCCTCAAATGGTCAAATCTGGCTTATGTGGACCGACCAGTTACAGGTTAATCTTAACAATCAATTCTTTTTTGTCCATATTCAAAGTCCACAGTTAAATATAACTATGCAAGCTATTTTTTATATGGACATAGAACAGGATTAGGGAGGAAAAAATTATGGTCTGACCTAAATAATATGTTTACAGATGATGCTATATTCATTGGTGATTTTAATACTATAACAACTGAATTGGAGTACAAAGGACCATCGCACCCAAATAAAGGGAGCATTAGGGATTTTAAGATTTCATTAATAGTAAATGCTTAAAGCACATTGCTACTGTAGGTAATTTGTTCACTTGGACTAACTCTAGGATTAGGAGTCCTACCAATAAACGATTAGAAAGAGGTCTTTGCTCAGACTCTTGGATCACTAAGGTCCCAGCCTCATCTATTCAGACCCTTAACAAACTCTCTTCTGACCACAACCATCTCCTTCTCTAAATAGGATTACCAAAACCCCATTCACACAGTTCATTTAGGTTTATTAATGCTTAGTTTAATAGGCCTGAATTCCTAATAGTGGTAAAAATGACTGGTTAATCCCAACACCTGAGAAAGAAATGTAAAATATTTATTTGAGGCTGCTGAGACTTAAGAAGATTTTAAAAACATCGAATAAATCTACTTTTGGTAATATTGAGAGTAATGTAAAAAGGGCTAAAGAGGCTTTCAGGAAATAGGTGATAGTTTATGATCTTGATCAATCTGAGACTCAACGGATAATATTGAATAAGCTAAGGACAGAATTCATTAGAGCACTTAAGGAACAACAAAAATTTTGGAAACAAAAATCCAAAACAAACTGGGTAAAGGATGGTGATAATAACAACAAAAAATTTGGAAACAAAAATCCAGAACAAATTGGCTAAAGGATGGTGATAATAACACCAAATATTATCATAACATAGTCAGAGAAAAAGGAAATAAAATTTTAAAAAAAGGATGGAGGTTGGGCACAAAACATTATTGATATAAAAAAGGAAACCATAGACTACTATACAGAGCTCCTGTCTGAACCTAACCAGATAGATCATGCCCTGTACTATAGCTACTTCCTTAACAAGATCCCTAGCCTAATAACTCAGCTAGATAATG
>JAUOBV010275041.1:0-11287 GCA_032360425.1 Rubia occidens
TCCTCCATCCAATTGTACTTCACCCAATGTTTTATCTTCAATTTTTTGTGCCATTTTCCACCCGATGAATGTATTTTTTTTGGAAATTTTTGATTTCCAGTTCTGGTGGGCATTGTTGGCCACAACGTACACAACTTCTTTCAAACTTGAAGCTGTCATGCATTTGAATTTACAAAAGAATTGACGTTGGCTTATAATCATCCATAATTATTTGTTACTAATGTTAGATAATAAAACTAATGGAAATAATATAATCTCAATCATGTAATAAACTTACCATGATGTCCTTCCAAGCCTCCTCCTTGGTGTCATTAGGGACGTTATTCTAGTGTTTGTGTGTCCCAAACTTGATTCGCCACAGGAATGCGTAGTTACAATGTGCCGTCCATGCAGTCCAATTCTTCGTGCAGACCATGTCAGATAGGCTGAACTGTACCGGTACCGGATCCCTCTCCTTCTTTCATTAAGTTTGTGCACAGTCTGATTTGTCAAAAAAAGTTAAAATTATGTAGTGTTTAAGCACCAAGGAAACATGGTTTGTATAACTATGTTTTAACTATGTATTTAACATTAACTATGTTGTAATGTTAAACACACCATGTTTACTCGGTGCTCAAATACTGCAAAATCTCCACATTATAAATTTTGGAGTTTTGAAAAATGTTATTGGACTTTCCATAATGGAAGAGGCATTAATTAGTTAGAGGTCACCACATGAATAGAGAGAAACCAATACACCAAGGAAAAATCAAATAAGAAATCCAAATCTACAAACCAAGCTAACATTTCCAAGGACCAAGCCTATCCAAAATTCACAATTCATAACATTCCAAATCATCAAGAACCATATCAAACCATTGAAACATCATCATGCATGATATTGATAAATAATTATCCACAATGGAATAAAAACCCAGTGCCACATCAAACCTAAGTATTCTAGCACATCAAGCCTTCAATTTTCACAATTAATTTTATCTAATGTAAAGGCAAAACCACAAACTTTATCCACAATGTCAGTGGAAACTAACCATATTATTGTAACGAACACATCGAAATGAAGGCATAAATATTATAGAAAAATATTAAATCACAAAGGAATACAAATCCAAGTGCCACATCAAACCTGAATACTTTAGCACATCAAGCCTTCAATTTTCAACATGTAATGGAAAAATCACAAACTTTATCCAGAATGTCAATGGAAACTAACCTTTGATATGGTGATAATGAGATGCATTTAATGGAAGAGATTGAGTACTCGTCGGCTGTGGGAAGATGAACGGTGGAGATGGAGTTTTTGCAGGAAAATCAAGAACCAAGCGGCAGAGAAGGTCGTCGTGTCCAAAATTGACTGCGGAGCATGATGTTGAGGTCTGAGATTGTAGAAGGGATCTAAAGCCAAGATTTTCGGCAGGTATGGAGCCAAGGTCATCGGTGGATGTAGAGTCGCTCGCCTTCGTTGCTGGTGGAAAGTTATGTGGAGATGGAGAAGTCTCTGGTCTCGCTTAAATACAATAGAGAGTAAATGGGAAGACGAGGGAATTATGGGGAAGACGTGGGAGAATAAAATGGGCCAGAGTTATGGTGTTAATAGTGAAATGCAAAGAAGAACTATAGTCGTTGAAGTTGCAACTAACGACGGTCTTGCTTCAAGGGTTTTTATAGCGTCATCATTAGCACCGGTATAAGTGAAGGGTACCGGTGCTAAATATTTAATGTATATTAATCTAATCCTAGCACCGGTACAAATGTAAGAACATACTGGTGTAAATGTAAGAACTTACCGGTGCCAGATAAAAGAGAAGCAGCTGCGTCAAACTGCTTTCAATGCACATTTTAAATCTGAAATTGGATAGAGATTGAAGGTTTGTTTTTTCCTATCTGTTGAGCACCGGTACAAGAACCGGTGCCAAAGGTAAGAAATACCGGTACCTATTTACCAAAAAGCAGTTGCGTCAGGATGTTATAAATGCACAATTTAATTCTGGAAGTGGGCAGTAGCTCAACGTTTATTTTATTCTAAGGGTTGAGCACCGGTACAGAAACCGTTGCCATTGGAATGAACAACCGGTTCTTACTTAACAAAAAGCAGTTGCGTTAAGCTGCTTTAAATGCACAATTTAAATATGGATTGTACAGAGACAAAAGGTTTGTTTTTTCTAAGTGCTGAGCACCGGTTGTTAAACCGGTGCTAATAGGATCACATACCAGTGCCAGGATAATTTCATATTCCCTCTATATGGTTTTAGAACATTTAAACATTTTCGTTTCTCTCCCCACATACTATCACCAATATCGCATTTCCACTACTGATTCTAGTTTTTGCAATCCTACTTTAAAAGTATTATGTTGGAGCCCAAAAACTTTAACATCTTTACGTGGCCAGTAATTACCCTTTGATTAGCAGTAATTCGATTTATGCAATGCATATGCACATGTTTACGGGTTCATTGTTGAAATGTGATGCACAATTTAAAACTAATTACAAATAATCCTTTTATGGGTATCTTCAATACGTCCATTCCATTGCTACACCACACATGAAATTTCATTTCATAGAATAATTTTCGTAAACAAAGATAATTGCAGTGTGTGGCGTAATTTTTTTAAAATTGAAACTGGATCCTGATTGTGAACATATCCTTCCTGCTTAAAACTATAATGGTCCTAAGTCTAAGATTCCTAAGCTAGGGGTTTGTCTTACCTCTAATTCTGAGGTTGCTTTAAAACTCAGCGAACACTTGATAGGTCTACTTTATGCTGAATGTGATAGTGAAGGTGTTTGTTTGTTATTATCTTATGGTTTCTTTATTTCCAATGTATTATTATAATCCCTTGTTGTTTTTTGTTTTGCTCAGTCGTGTTTGTATGTTCTCCTTAATTAAGTTGTATGTTGAATGATGATATGGATCTAGTTGGGCGCAAGATTGTCAGGTCATTCATTCCTAATGAGGAACTTAAGGAGATGGGGAACTTGTCTCCTCATCTGCATGACACTAATGCTGATGACGTCTCACAGGAGCACCCCACTCAAGCAAATTCTCAGCTAATACATGTTAAAGAGAAGGTGCCAGAACGGAAGGTAGACGTCTCTTAGGAGCACCCCACGCAAGCAAATTATCAGCTAATACAGGTTAAAGAGAAGGTACCGGAAGGGGAGGTACTTGTAGATGATGCTGCCGCTACCGCTTAAGAAAGAAAAAGAAAGAATTAGAGTGGTGGCTCGTCGGCTGCCTTGGGGCCCTCTGAGAAAAATAGTCATTCTAGTTATTCCCGTTTTAAGCCTCCGCTGCAAAGCGGTTACTTGATGATAGAAGGGACTATTCCTGCCACTCTCTTCATGAATCAATGATTGTGGTATGTTCGCTGTGACTTTATTCTGGTCTTACTTTAGTATGCTCTTATTACAATGTCTGACGGTTATATTTGTTTGTGAATTTTCCTAACGGATGTTATAATATTGGTGAAAGTCTTAAGCTCGTTAGTAAGGGTTGAAAAATGCTCCAAGGAGGATGGTTTACTGCTGGAGCAGCATAAAGCAATTGAGTATGAGCATAAGGCTACGAAGATCTTGCTTAAAGCTGCGAGAAGTGTGCATGGGTAGCTGAAGACGAAGCCAGTAAGCCCAGCTCTGAAATGGAGGATATGCGAACTAAGGTTTGCCTAGTTATCCTCAAGTTCTCACCAACCCTCTTTGCAAGACAAAGTCTTTCTTCAACCTTTTTAAAGAAATTTCTAGCTCTACTCTCAATGTCGGTTGGTTCAAGGCTTTGATGGACCTGTGGAAAATGAACCCTTCCCTGAAGTTGAAGAAGTTATCTTCACTCTCCAAGTGCGAGGAACAGCAGAAGACTGCACTTAATACATGATTTATAAGTAAAATATTTGATGGTGGACATCCTTATGCTCTGTTTTCGTATATTGCTGGTCTTCCCTCTTTGCCTTCTATTTCTGAGCTTCATGGTAATCAAGTTGATTATCTTGATGGTCTTCCATTCACTCATCTTGGACCTAAGTCATCCTTTAACCCGGAGGTGAGTGCAGCCGTGGAGAATTCTGCTCAAAATGCAAACATGGAGGCTTCTGCTCTCGTTATTCCATATGTTTCTCCTTCTAATGTTAATTGATTTTAGAGTTATGGCTTAATTGAAGACCATTCAAATTTATGTTTGTAATCGCATGATGATACTTTTAATGTATATATGAACTATGTTACTGCTTTCATGTGAATTTTGCATGCCAACTCTAATTTTGTTTTTTTGTCTTGTATTTATTCATATACAGGGATTTGATATTTTGATCGACAGTAAGTTTTTAAATCTTTCTGATATGCTGGGATCTAGTGTTCGCTCTGAGCGAAATCCCCAGTTTATGTCTTCCAATTCATGCTGCCCTATTAGACTTGTTGAGGGTACTACTTCCCTATCCAAGGAATATTTTGAGATGATTTTGAGTGATTTTTTTTTGTTGGGAGTTCTGCTATGAAATCTTTTCTATTATGTCTTGGATGGCGTGTCCCTACTTCTCCGTCATCTCCATCATCTCCTATGAACTGTCCTTGTAGTAAGTTTGTAGAAGATGTTTACAATATTGAATCCTTGGACAAGGATATTGTTCGCAGCTTAGTTGGTCTCGAATCTGTTGGTATGTAAGTGTGTACACTCTACCATCCCAATCGCGTTCAGGAGTGGGCGCTGTCATTGGGAATTCACCTCAAATATATTCTACTGAGTATCAATAATCTGGAAGTTGGATGGATCAAGATTACAAGTGAGTCACAAGACTATATTCGTGAGTTGAAGGGATTCTGCGCCAAACATAATGACCTGATCAAGACACCATTGACACTGTTGGAACAATTGAAGAAGAAGCAGGATGAATGCAATCATTTTTCTACTTGTTCTGCAGGGTGGCAAAGTAGGTTTAATGAACAGTTTGCTGTGAATACCCACTTGCGTAGTCAGAATGACCACATTCGTTATGAGTGTGATCGCCTTGACTAGTGCGTGCATCAATTTTTAAAAAAAGCTCGTGTTGACTATAAATATAAAACTCCAGGCCCTCTCTATAGAGCCTCAAGGTTCCACTAGTTGTGGGGATCTAACTATGAATATTGGCGGGCAGAGAATTAATTTATCTGAGTCTGTTAGATCACATATTTGTAAAATACAAGAGGAGATTCGTAACCTGGAGGACATGAACAAAATTTATCAAGACACCGTTGATGTCACGAGTATGCAACTTGATCGTGAAGAGTTCAGTCCTACAAGTAATTTTAATGCGTATTATGCTAAGTATCTTGATCGTATGGAATGAAGTGGCTGAAACTACCACACTGCCTACTTTCATATGAAGTGACACTACGATCATATTGTATCTGTGGAATATCAGGCTGGGAAATCCTTCCGTTGTGGTGGTTCTTCTTCTGCTGGGCCATCTCGCACATCTAGGTGTAGATAACTTGCTTTTATCTGATGTAATAATTTTTTCTCCACATGTTTCAAATACTGTCTTTGTACTTTGATTTTGTGCTACCTCTTTTATTTTCAATGCGTTCGCTTGTGTCTAATATAAAATGTCACCTTTTTAAATATATTTTCCATGCATTTGCATGTACACCTTTACATTTGTTTTTGCAAGATATATAGCGTGCGGGATTGAGGTTGTAAACCTATATTGTGCGAAGCTGCAAGATCTATTCCTTGCTTTTGTCATTTTTTCTGGGCATATGTTCCTTTTTTTGCAAGATCTATAGCTTTAAAGATTGAGGTTTTAAACCTATGTTGTACGAAGCCGTAAGATCTATTGCTTTCTTTTTTCGCTATTTTTGTAGGCACGTAAGCCTTTTTGCAAGATCTATAGCTTGCTGAATTGAGGTTGCGAAGCCGCAAGATCTATTACTTACTTTTGTTGTTTGTCTGATTTTATTATTTGTACTTTGACAATATCTCTAGTTGTGTTGCAATTGTGCATTCTCACTTGTTCACGATTGCAAGATATAATATTTAATTCTCTTTGTGATGTGCCATGTTTACTATTTTTTGTTGTTATCATTATGGACTTTGCGTAAAATGTAAGTGAACAATACTATGGAAGATATGCCCCAAAAGATGGTTTCTGATATTGATTATGTATGGTCGCAATGATATCGTACTGGAAACCAAACGATGATGCTAACAATAAAAAGGCCGCCAATGATCATATCATGGATCCTGTACAACTGAGTTTTTCATGTTGCCTATTAAGGATCTAAACATCGAACTTCCTTAGGTTGATCACATGCCAAGTGTTGGGGACGCTGCTGCTATCCAACCTTTTTTTGCTCATAGCAGTTAGGTTGGATCTCTTTCATTACCTTGTACCGGCCTTCCCATTTTAGGTATAGTTTTCCTTTTTCTTCTGCCAGACTTGCCTCATTCTTTTGCTGCACAAGATCGGCAACTTGAAACCGTGTCTTTTTTTCTTTGTCATTATATGCTCGGGCCATCTTCTCCTTGTACTTTATCTCTAGGATCGTTGCATGTTGCCTTTTTTCCTCAAGTTCATCCAACTCCAATCTCATCATTTCGGGATTATCGCCTTCCTTGTATTTTTCCACTTTAAGGCTTGAGTTCCCAATTTTAACTGACATTACTGCTTTGTGACTGTAAACCAGGTTGTACGGTGTTTCTCCAGTGGGTTCTCGAACTGCTGTTCTGTATGACCATAGTGCGTTGGGTATCTCATCTACCCTTCCATTTTGCTGTCCTTCAAATAGTTTTTGAATTCATTGGAATTTCATTCTCTTAGTTACCTCCACTTGGCCGTTAGCCCAGGGATGGGCTACATACGTGAATTTTTGCACAATCCTAAATTTTGAGCACCACTCAGTGATAATTTCATTTGTGAACTATGTATAATTATTTGTCACAATAGTTTGAGGCACACCGAATCGACAAACTATGTTCTGCCAAAAAACTTTCGTGTTACTTCTGCCATGGCTCTTTCTAATGGATTTGCCTTTACCCACTTCATAAAGTAGTCAATTGCTACTATTAGAAATTTTGCATTACCAGCTCCTTTAGGAAAAGGTCCAACCAAATCGACTTCCCATTTATCAAATGGCCAGGCTCCATGTTCCCTATCTGAGTGACCCGTGGTTATGCGATACTGACACATTAATTTTGTAGCTTTTGTACTTTAGCATGAAGTTGTGTGCATCGTTGAACATTGTCGCCAATATTACCCTGCTCGAATTATCTTCTTTGCGATTGTTCGAGATCCTTGATGTGTTCCATATAGTCTCTCATGAACTTCATTTATGATTGGGATATATACCATTATAACCCTACCTACTCGACATAAGTGCCAATATAACCCTCAGATAATTTGAAGTGCAAAAATAACCCTACCTAGTTGATGTAAGTGCCAATATACCTCTTAGACCCCATTTCCGCCGGACCACAGCCGGATCACCGCATGTCGCCGGATCTGGTCCGGCGGAAATGGGGTCTAAGGGTTTTATTGGCACTTACATCAACTAGGTAGAGTTATTTTTGCACTTAAAATTATCTGAGAGTTATATTGACACTTATGTCAGGTAGGTAGGGTTATAATTAAAAACACTTTTCTCTAATGAATAAACGGAGCTGCTCCTTGCAGCCCCAATTTTACTTCTTGCAGCCCCATCTTAAAGGTACAATGTCCAAGTTACCCCTCTTATTATAGTTTTATTTTTTGGTCCTTGAAGTTGTATGAAATTAATTATCTGGTCCCTAATTTTTGAGTCGGCAAAGGAGTTGTCCTCTTCTCCCCTTTCTCTCTTGTACGAAGACCTCTCCAGATCTGAATATTTCTTCTTTCCTCTTCTGCCCGTCGGATCCCTTTTTCACCCCACTGTTTCTCTCATTTCCTCCATAACAAATTCGCACCTCTCCTTTCCCCGATCTCCCTCATATTTCCTCAATTTTTCTCTGCTTCTCCGGCCCAAAGTCTCCGAGCGGACAACCCCTGTTCCTGACGTTTCTCTCCCTTTCTCCACCCCAATTTCGGACCTCTCCTTCTGCCCCCGTGCACTCCAACCCTAGTTCATCTCCGACCAGAAATTTTCCCGCCCCTGTTCAGTCCCCCCGTGTAAATATTTGCCCCAAAATTTTCTGAGATCAAGTTTTATTTTCCGCCCCTGAGGTAAAGTTCTTATTTTTTTGAATATGGTTGTTTAACTTCAGAAATTCAATTTGCAATTTTGAACATTGCGTACAAGGTGTTTGATTTTTTCCGTTGTTTATTTTAGTTTTGGAATGCTTTTGATATAGTTACCGGAATCTCCATTAATGAAGAATTCTATTTTTAATGTTGCTTAAGAAGATCAGGTTGGTTTTGAATCATCTAATGTTGGATTTTGAACTTTTAGTTGTTCTTGATTATTGACTTGTAACATTTTTGCAGACGGTTCTGCAACATGGTTTATTTTGCAGGCTTGTTTCTAAAATTGGGGATATATTTGGCTGGTTTGTTTCTAAAATTGGGGCAAAGCATAATCATTGGAGTTCATATTCAACCTTTTATAGTTGTGGGGATATATATTGAATTAGTACTTCTTTCATGATGATAACTATATACGCACTTCTTGTAATAGTTTTGTTGCCATCTTTGATAGATTAACATGTCTTTTTAGTCACTTTCGGTGCATTGTGTGTATTGGTGTCTATAAATTTATTTGTTTTGCCTTAAATTTGATGCTAATTGTATTTATATATAAGTAATTTTAGTTTTGGTTTTCAGTTTTAAATAAGCATTGTAGGTACTATTGCTACATTTTTCTTGTGTTCTGCTGAAACTTTCCTCAATTTGTAAATGGGTTTCCATCTCAAAAACCATTGATTGAGATGACCATCCTTTCTGTCTTGGATAAGACTATCTCTTCCCCTGGTAAGTTAATAAGTTGTTAACTCGCAGGTCAATGCTATTGCTCCCGGATTCTTTACTTCTTATATGACTGCCAAGCTTAACAGCGACAATGAAAATTAAATCTTGGAGACAATCCTACTAGGTGATGCATTGTTCATCATCGATTCTTGCATTTGATCTGAAATACGGTGCTGTTTCTTACCAACAATCCTGACTGAACTATTACCGTGATGAGAATGGTTTGGGTGTTATATAACTGAAACTATTACTGCGATAAGAATGATTTTTTCCCTTGATGTAGTAACACGATTCTTCTTCCAGGTAAGCACATCATTAACTTATTTATTCAGTAGACAACTTATAAATAGCCGAATGGTAGCTGGGAAGACCCTAAATATAGGGTAAGTGAACTTATAATCTATGAGCTTGATCATAATCACAAATTTATGTTTGCAGATTGATCTAAATTTGTCAACCTTGTATAGCATAAATGGCCAATTGATAATATAACATGTCAGGTGTGTTTTAAGATTGTGTTTATTGAGCTGCTATTGTGGACTGAACTTTGTGTGCTCAGCTGAATTATGTTTGTTGTGTGTGTGTTAGATTGACTGAAGGTTGAGAAGAGGTGAAATCTTTTGAGTAGGAAGGAAGAAGTAGACTCGAGGATTTCTCTGCCAGGGATGTAGATAATGGCATGGTAGACGTTGTAGTAAACAGGAAGGAACATGTGGAGTCTCATCCTGCGGCAGAATGAAGAAGTGGGCAAGGGTAACGAAGATTATGAAAAATGTTTAGGGTCAACCAATTCATCAGTACTCTTTGCTGGAAAATGATTAGGGTCAGAATCTGCCTTATAGGAATTTGATGGGTGCTCAGTTTCTGCATGATCTAGTTGGATAGTTGGTTCATGGTTATTCTTGAAGAAAGCTTGAGAATTAAGGGCTCATGGTGCCTTATTATTTAAATAGTTGATTTGGTTAATTAGGTAGAAGAAATTGGAGATTAATAGGTCACTGGAATAGATTATGAGCAGTTTCTTTTTTACACTTATTTAAGTTGAAGGAATGGAAAAAAAATATCCATCTGAATCTTCCAATGAAGAATGAGAGGAGACTTATTTAAGCTTTTGTGATATTCTCCGTTTTTCAGTTGCTTTAACTACTCAGTTGCAAAGTTCATAGATTTGTTCTTGAGCTTCCCGGATTTCATCCAACTCGGTAACATAAATTTCCAATTTTATCCTTAAGTTTATGTATGCCATGATTTTTTTTGTGCTTTTGGTTTAAGCTATGTTTGATTATATTTCTGCAAATGTTCTTAACTTGCAGTTGGATCTATTTCCCTTGTATTTTGTTCATTCCTTATGTGGTCGTGGCTCGCGAATGAGTGGCTGTGGCTCGCGAAACCTTATACTCTAGGAAAGCATTACAGACCCTCGACTTGTGGAAAGAAATCTCCAATGAAGCAAAAGATGAATCATCATCTGCTCTCGCAACTGCCTAAGTTTTCTCCCTGGCGATGCGATGGGTTTACGCTTTGGAAGCCTCATATAGTGAAGCGTACACACCCTTTTTCAGTTGTGTCTTTGTAATGTAGGAGGTATTAATTTATTTTGCAATTTCCAATCACACGTTTGAGCTGGATGGAATAATTTGGGTCTGTTCCATTTGTTGAAGGTGTAGGATAGGGACATGTGATGTTTGAAATTTCAGGTCTTTTGGACTTGTTACACATTTCTTTCATCACTTTCCTTGATCATAGTGGAATGTGTTTCCTGGTTACAACTTACAACTCATTCTTCAGTTTTGGCCTTCTTCGTTCAGAAAGATTTGATTGCTTATATTAGAATCCTGAACTTGAATTTCTATTATTTTTTTAAAGTGATACATCCATCATATGAACCATATTGTGTCATGGTACACCTTTGAGACATTTGCATGGTTTACATTCGGCTGTAGAAAAGAAATCTCTCTTTTTGTTTTGTTTTCGAACAAACATAGTTAGGTAGTCTGAGGGGTATCAAACATGTGAAGAATCACAAGCTTATCAGCTCCCAACATCACTCCTCTCACAATCACGAGGACAAGTGCAAAACCAATTTTCCATGCATTGATTGGTTTTCCCCTTTTCTCCTTATTACAAGAAGTAACGGTATAAGAGATTAAATATAGAATCAAATAAGCAGAACATAAATGACAAGACGGGTATTTTTCCACTGATATATGATTGTATCTTTAATATTTTTTGTAGCCAATAATTAAGCTACCAGGTAGTTGATATGGGTTCATCGTGCTGTAATAATTTTCCTTAATTTGCAAAGAAGAAGAGGGATTAGCATCTTTCAAGCCTTGTTAATGACTGAAGCACTTACTTCATAACCAGATTCTGTAAT
>JAUOBV010275149.1:0-11286 GCA_032360425.1 Rubia occidens
GTATTAAGGAATTTTCTTAGATTTTGCAAGCTGGTTTTGTTTGCCTTAGTAAAAACCACTGTATCATCAACAAAGCTAAGATGAATGATTTTATTTATTGAGTTTGACAATTTAAAGAAACTAATTCTTGATTGACGGAAAAGTAAACCAAGATTTCTTGAAAAAACCTCAATGAGCATTATAAACAAATATGGAGAAAGAGGATCTCCTTGTTTAATACCTCCTAAAACTTTAAAGAACCAAATAGTTTACCATTCACAAGAATTGAAGAAGAAAAAATTGCAGCTAAGTTGACCATAATATTCTTAACTTTAAGCCATGGAACCCTATCTTTAATAGCATTGTGTTCAAAAATGACCATGAAACCCTATCAAAGGCTTTCATCATATTCAAATTGAACATTACAATAAATCCTCCCGATTTGTTATTTAAAAAAATTAATCATTTCTTGCATTAAAAACACATTGACAGCCAATTCTCTACCTTGAACAAATGCTGATTGTTCAGGAGATATGAGACAAGGCATTATGTGTTTAAGTCTCTCAGTATACACTTCGGAAAATATTTTTAAATTTTCTTTGAGGGACTTATAGGCCTATAATCACTAAAGGAAGAGCATATTTGTTTTTCAGGTCTTAACACAATAAAGGCAGGAGCAATTGCGCTAGGATTAGGTACACCAGCAAGAAATTTATTCATTGCAGTTTGGAGATCAGTAGCTATGATATCCCAACATTCAGTATATAATTTACCTGGACATCCATCCGGACCAGGTGAAGCATCTTCATCCATTTCAAAAACTATCTTCTTAATATATTCCAAGCTTATTCCATCCATTATATTTGTATTCATCTGATCAAAAATAATTCTTGGAATATTCTGCAATAAAGAAGAAGCAGTTATACTTTCTATGTCGTTATTTACATTAGTTAGAAGGTCAGAAAAAATTAACAGCCTCAACTCCTATCTCTTCTGGGTTTTTAATCCATTGACCTTGGTTGTTTTTTAGGTCTGATATAGCCTGTCTAGCATTTTTTGAATTGACTGAGGCATGATTTTTTTTGAGTTAGAGTCTCCTGTTTCTAGCCATTTAACCCTTGCTTTTTGTTTCCAAAAGATTTCATCCCCAGTTAAGGCTAATGTTAGTTCATCTTTTGCATTATTAATTTCAGATCTGGTGTTTTCATTATTCATTTGCTGACGTTTTAATTCCTTTCGTAAAATATTTTCTTCAGCCTCTTTGACTTTATCCTGAATATCACCACACTATCACTGGAAACCCCCCTCTAGCACCGGTTTTTCATAAGGCTAGCACCAGTTTTTGGGGTCTGAAAATGGTGCCTATGTAGGGGGAGAAACGGTTTCACTGATTTTAAAAAACCGGTGTTAATTTAGCACCCTTTTTTTGTTGGCATTGGTTCTAAAAAAACCGGTGTTAATTTAGCACCGGTTAATTCTTAGCACCGGTTCTAAAAAACCAGTGCCAAAAGTTTTCAAGAATTAAAAAAAATGTCCTTCCTCTCTAAGCAACGTTCAGAGGAAGGGAAAATGCTCTTCCTCTATAAGCAGTTGCGCGCATCTGCGTCCAGATGAGGGAAAAAGACCTAAAATTAATAATTTAGCAGGGGCATTAATTTAATAATATTATTAAATTCAAAAAATGATAATATAGAAATATAACAAAACAATGTATGATGCAAAATTAATAATCTGTGTGACTAACATAACTATCCCAAATAACTAAACATATATTAGTTAACAACTAGGTAGGGTGAGCCTCACCTATGCCCTGAAAGCATCAAGAAAGAGAATAGTAAGTGAAGGGATTCCGAGAGAAATACAATACTGCAATACACATCAAAGCGAATGACAATTCTTCAAAATGAGGAAAAACATTTACATCGTTCAATATTAAACCTCCGGAGAGGACGAAGGCTCACTTAGGCACATGGGCAGTGAAAATTCTTCATTATCCTAATGGCCACTGAGAATATGAAAAGTGAAAGAATCCATTGTTATTCAACTAAAGAGATAGAAGACCACTCACTTTCTTTCATGTATAACAACCTAGTTATAATCTTACCAAAACAAACACAACTAGAACCAAAAAAAATTCCAATCAACAAATGCAAAACTAAGGTTGGCCATGTAGCTGATGGTCTGTTGTAGAAATATAACAACAAAAAACTTAGGTTTTGGTACAGATAAGAAATGATAGTAATATGTTATTGAGAAGTTCAATAGTTTGTTCCCGTTCGTGATACATAAGCATGATTTTGACAAGGGAGATAAGGAAGCCACTAAATGAGTGTAAGTGCGACTTGAACCCATTAAACAGAATTATAAATATTTTATATATCAAGAGAGTATCAAAGATTTTAAAGCATCAAACAAGATGACGATGAAAATGAAGTACGAACCCTTTTTGGTTCTCGATTTTTGCCACCAAATGTAGTTGAGATAATGTAGCCAGTAACTGCATCATTCCCATCAACAACAGGCTCAGACATATCCTAAACCAGCAGAATAAAATTTATGTGAAGTTGTGAACTCAAAGCTAATCTTATACCAAAGCAAGAAAGAAACTTTAAAATAGGCAGTGTATCTAAGGCATGTCAGGATTCTAAACCCAAGATGGCAGACAAATGTGCAGACATACAGAGGAAAAAACAGAGCTTCGTCACAAATGTCCACAAAATGCCACCTCTGAAGAAAGCAGAATATGTTGAGATGGCTTATGAGTGAAAAAACAGGTTACTCATATTTTTGGAGGAGAATAAATCTTGTAGGAAACTCAATGAAGCAATCAAGCAAACATCTTTAACACATATTGTGATACAAGTGACCTAAAGATGAGAATGAAAGATACCAGTCAGAAAGAAAGTAGAAAAGCGGCAAGCAAAAAGGAAACAAATAATTCCTAAAATGGAAACCTAATGTTCTCCATCCCTAAACATAATTGAGGTGAAAATAAGTAAAACTTATACAAAAATAGCTCAGCAACAAGATCGGCGATCAGATCGCCGAAAATTCTCCTTTGGGGACCAAACTAGGAATAGCCAATTTCAAGAAACAGCACAGTCAGATGAACGAATAAAGAACATGATTTAACGAAAATAAATAAACACATTACAGAGTCGAACGACAATTTGGCGGAGCAGAGTTGAACGGCAGAGCAGAGTCGAACGGAGGAGCAGAGTCGAATGACAGAGCAGAGGTGGTGGAGCATAGCCGAACGGCGGAGCCAAGTCGAACGGCGAAGAAGAGTTGGCATCAAATGGCTTAGAGAGGTAGCGTCAAACGGCGGAGAGAGGCAGCGTCGAATAGCGGAGAGAGGAGGCAGGGATGCGATTTGGAGGTGGTGCCAAACGGCGAAAAGAGACGATAAGGCGTAACAGAGGGAGGCGATTTGGTGGAGGCGTCGAACGGTGGAAGCGGCAAGGAGTAGCGTCGAATAGTGGACGTTACTTGGCAGCAGTGACATCACCGGAATCAGGGAGGAGGCGTTGGTTTGTAAAGGAGAAGGCGGTGGTTTTACAGGAGGAGGCGATCAGATCGAAGAAGAAAATGGAGGGTAAAGTGGATTAGGGTTTGGGTATTTATAGGTCTGAATTGTATAGGCTGAAATAAGGCCCTTAACATTTTATTTACAAAATTTTTAAAGTAAAATTTGTAAATTTACAAAGTTTTCAAAAATTAAGGTTTGTATTTACATTTTATTTTATAATTTCAAAAATTATGTCAATAAAAAAATGGCAAAATCTTGGGAAAGACCGTCTTTCCATAAGGTTATGGAAAGACAGGGTTTAAATAAAATAATAAAAGGTAAAAGGTCTTAGTTGCAATATTAAAATTTTATTATGCAACGTGTAGTAGTTATAAAGTTTATAACCCGGTTCATGCAACCCGAAAATTTTATCTTCATTTCTCTTAATTTACATTTTAAACCTTGGTCTTTCCGTAACTTTGGAAAGACGGTCTTTCAAGAGACGGACTCTAAACTTTATAACTACTATATGTTGCATAATAAACATTTAATATGGTAACTAAAACATTTAACCTTTTATTATTCTTATTAAATTCCGTCTTTCCCAAAACTTTCTCATATTCGTTTTCTTTATTTAACTTTTACAAACTGGCACAGAGCAGGCATTGTGACGTGAACAAGGAGTTGCATAATTGCATTGTTAATTTCCCCAAATAAGTCAAAATACGACCTCAAAATAAGGTAAATTAATCGTTTGACAATCTTTCTTTCCTTATCTTGAACAATTTATTTTTGTTCTTATGGGTTAAAATCAATGAAATTTCAGTTAATTTAATTAAGTCAGATTGATCGGATCTAATGGTTTTTTATTGATTGATTGAATGAATTAGGTAGTGAAGAGAAAATATGCGACGTGTAGATGGAATATTCCCAGACAGAGTTTTTGGTTTGTTCTTTTTCCTTTCCTTAATCAAAGTTTATGCCTGATTCCCTTTTTTTTTTATTATGCCTAATTCCTTAGACATTAAACCTGGGAAAAATTGTTATTCATCTACCATAATATTTTATTCTGAAATTTTACTACCATGGATGAAAATTACGAGAGAGAGAGAATGTAGGTTCAACGTGTGCTGAACAATGATATATTTTTATCGAATTGATTTACATTAAACTCAATGTAGGTTTTATAGCCAGTGGTCTACATATGAATTTTCAAGAGGATGAGAGTTGATAGCTCTATAAACAAGTATAAAGCATGACTTGTGATCGAAGAATGTAGATAAAAGGAAAGTCTTGACTAATCCTCTCACAACATTAAACGCCATTAGAATAATACTTGTTATCATCGCTCTGAGTAAGTAAGAGGTTCATCAAATAGATGTGGAGACTGTCTTCTTGAATAAAGATTTAAAGAAATAAACCTACATGTAGTAACCCGAGGGATTTATCGCTCCCGGTTAAGGAACAAAGGTATGTAAGCTGGTGAAATTATTGTATGGTCTATAAAACAAGCACCGAAGTAGTGACATGAGAAATTTGACCTTACCATTATAGCTAATGGTTTCAAACCCAATGAGTGTGACAAGTGCATATAAGGTAAAAACACATAAATTGAATATGTAATTCTATGTCTACATTTTTGATAACTTATTCATTTTAGGTAGTATTTGCAAGAGGGTTAAATCTACAAAGCACGTGTTGAATTCTCATTGTGACATAAATAATATAAGACTTGCGGATCTTAGGGATAAAGATCATCTAGATCTGTAAAGGCACTACATTAGCCCAATCTCATTATGTAGATAAAATCCTTGAGAAATTCCATGAGAATGTCGTTGAGTTGGTGGTGACTACAGAATAATAAATTAGAGGTTATTAATCAGGTGGAGTATTAGAGAATCATCAGAAGTATAATGTACTTAATGAGTTGTACTGGACCAGACATTGCCTACACTGTAAGTAGTTGGAGTAGATACGTGAGCAGTGGCAGTATGATTCCCTAGAAAGTGATAATTGTATCGTTGAGACATCTACGTTTTAATAGTGATTATGATCTACAATATATCAATTATTCAACTGTATTTGAATGGTACAATTATGCAAAGGGGATACACGATCTGAATGACTTGAAATCGACTAGTTGGGTATATATTTATATTAGGTGGAGGAGCAATATCATGGAAATCATCAAAATAAAGTGTTATTACTCGGCCCACATTTAACTTTATAAAGGCGAAAGACAACCTAGCTTGTCCCTTGATTAAGCGGTTGAAATGAGATACATTTGTAGTATCGTTAAGAGGAATGCTAATAAAGTCCATTAAGTGGTGAGTTGCATAAGTGGACACCTGTCATATGTGATTGGTGATCCCAATAAATAGGTTCGAAGGGATAACTAAACTGCAAAGATCCTTACGATCACCGTTGGTGTTTCATACCTCATGTTTTATATGGTGAATAAACAGTCAATGTGAATAGGAGTTCACCATTATAAGTTTTTAATAATTCACTACCTCAAGTATAAAATACTTGATAGAAGTGTACAAGTTAAAGAATTGCTCTTGTTCAAAGAATTGCCTGTGTAAACTAGAAGTATGGCCGCATCGAAATGGAATTGTTAGGACACAATTTTTAAGAAACCTTACGAATTTATATTTGTTTCATTATCTAATTAATGTGCACTTGAGAAAAATGCAACCGTTTGGGAAAATGTATGTGGGATGTGCATCGGCATTCACATAAGTGGTAGGAAAGCTCAAGAACTTCGCGTCTACTTTCTAAACAATGTGCTATGTGTACTCTATCATTGGAAAAATCAAAATATAACACCTACTTATTCTTATCAATATTAATTCCATCAATGTGATCTATCTCCAAGACAAGAACTCAATGTCTAACGTGATTGTTCTTATGCCCGCATCAATATCCATTTACATGCATGGGCGGAACATTGGGGATCAGGGGTCCCCGTCAATTTTTTTTATTGTATGTATTTTATATTTATTTAGTGTTTTATTTGTGTTTTAAACGTAAAAAATGGTTGTGGCCACCCCCAAGAAATAAACCAAATCAAAATTAAATTGCTATAGTTTATAGTGTTAGGATTATTTATTTTTTAATGTTGAGTCCAATAAGAAATAAAATTTCTTTTACCCAAACTTACTTTTAATCTTTTTTCTTTTTTCTTTTTGAAATCTACTTTTAATATTTTTCTAAATTATACTTGAAAATATTATAACAATTTTATTAATCATCGATACTTTTTATATGATAAAAAAGAGGGGAGCACAATTTAAATAAAAATAAGAATAATGTCCCTTTAAAAATGATCTATTTTACATTTTCTTTAAGTAAACTACTTGTCTTTGGAATTTGATTTTTTCTCCTTTAAATGAATTAATCTAGTATTATGATTTGTTATTTTAATGGTCGATTCAAGGTTAAATTACATACAAATTCTTGTTTTATAACGACTAACCGTTAGATAGGGTTATTTTATAATTGATGTAACTAATAGGTTAATTTGATGTTTTATTTTAATTTATCGTAACGAGTTTCCTATAATTTGAAAAACTTTTAAAATGTATCATAATATATAAAAATATTACAATTTGACTTTAAAAGTTATTGAAACGAGTTTTTTCATGATTGATCTAAACATTAATCGATTTAACATGATACTTTCTCTAAATTTTAATGTATTATTTTCGGTCCCCCTAAATAAAATTTATGGTTCCGCCCCTGTTTACATGGGGGATTGTTGGAAAATAAAGTATAGTAGAAGTTAACTTTCTTCAACTTTCAGACGGACTCATATTTACATAGGTATTATGGGTGTCATTTTTTGTTTCTCCTCCATGAGTACCGTTGATTTACACAATCTAACTTATAAGTCACTTCTTTATTTAGTTCGCTATCAAATTTGAGTAAACCCTATTAAATCCTTGATTGTACTCGACTCGATTAAATCCTTGCTTGTGCTCGACTCAATTGTATATTTTGTCATTTTGTCAATTTTTTGCATGATAGGATATGGATTGTACATGTTTAAGAGGTTAAAGTTGGAAACTAACTCCTGTTTTGTATTCCCCATTGGTGGAAAAAAAAGGATGGTTGGTAACATAAGTTTGTTTATATTTTTCAAATACAAATATTTTTGTACACTTTAAAATGTTCTTCAACGGTTGTTTAAGCCTTAGCCATGTGGCAGATTAGATATGCCGTAACCCCACTGGTTATCCTACCACGCCATGAGCTTCACAAAGTTGTCGCAGAGTGACTCTAGCCTGGACATCGAAGATGCTCGACTTAGTTTCCTGATGAAAGATGAGCTGGTAGTAGGGGTGGCAAAATAGACCCATAACCCGCGGGTCAAGTGGATTATATAATTTTAAACCCGTATGAGTATGGGCAAAATAGGTAATGAGTCAAATAGGTAGTTGAAAAATATGGGTTGAATGGGTTGGGTTTGTGGGTTGACCGCGGGTTTACGCATATGGGTTAAAACCCGCAGGTTTACCCATATGAGTTTGTATATAAACTCATATGAGTCAATATATGGGTTGAAACCCGCGGGTTTACCCATATGGGTTGGTATATAAACCCATATTTGTCAATAAATAGGTTGAAACCCGCGAGTTTTACCCAAATGGGTTGATACATAAATCCATACGAGTTCATATATGGGTTGAAACCCGCGGGTTTACCCATTTTGACCTTTGAATTGAATGACTTTCAACCCGCGGGTTGAGCGGGGTTCAACTCGACCCATTTTGATCCGACCCATATTTTACCCATCATAAAATTGGTCAAAATGGGTCATACCCATATTTTTTAATTACCCATTTTACCAAACTCGTATTTGACCCGTCCGCCCATTTGACACCCCTAGGAAAACCCTTCTTTTTATAGGCATATGGAAATACGAGATTTAATTAAAATAATAGAAAGGTAAAAAAAATTAGTTGTAATATTAAAAAAATTTAACTTTAATTTTTTAATAACTTATGAAAAAATCGTAGACGGATTCAAAATTTTATGGAGTAAACAATTTTTCTTAGAAAAATAATTAACGTTTCAAGAATCACGAGCCGCCGCAACTCACGAGTGGGTTTCACTATCAAAGCCTCACATAAAAAGAAAAAATTGAAAAAAGCAAAGTTGGAAACGGATAACCCGTTGGCGCATAAAGCATCCGAAATTCATAGATCCATATTCAGCAGGACCACCAGTACTCATTATTAGCGTAAGAGTCCGTTTTTTTGGGGAAAAAACGATTTTTCATAATTACATGGAAAGACGAGCTGAAATAGAATTATTAAAAGTTTAAATATTTAATTTTAACATTAAAAATATATTATGCAATATTTATAAGTTTATGACCTGATTAATGCAACCTGAATTTTTTATCTTAATTTCTTTTATTCGTATTTCCATAATTTATGAAAAAATATACTTCAAGAGACGGACTCTTAGCTTAATTTGAAAATAGAAAAGCGAAAGAGAAAAAAACTGGAAGAACAACCACACATAAAGTCCACTTTTTGATGAATTCTCCAGAAAATATAAATCTGGAAAAATGACAACCTAATAAAACAAAAAGGCGAATTATTACGAACTCTTTACATCTATTGGTCAAAAAACACATAAATTCAATTTTGAACATTCATGATTATAATAGTAGTGTATTTATCCAGTAATGTTAGTCTTATGTAATCCTAACATGTAACTGGTAAATTGATAAAATTATGATCATTTTAGAACTTATATATCTCGTACTTCCTCTGTTCCAAATCAAACTTTACACTTCACACTTCACTCTACGTCAATATTCACTATTCATCTTTGACCACATATTTAAATAGATATATAAACAATAATATTATCGTGTGTGATATTGTTGGATTCGTCATAACAAGTAGTTTTTGAAAAGTAATTTTTTGTTTAACGTTATTATACATAGTTAAACATATTAGCGATTAGACAAGTTTCTTGATGAGAGTGAAAAGATTCTGTGAAATTTGAGCTGGGACGGAGGGAGTATGCTACTCCCTTCGTCTCAAGGCAAACCACACACTTCACATTATGTCACTATTCATTGTCCAACTTTAACCGCATATTTGAATAGATATAAGCAAAAATATTATCAAACGTGATATTGTTGGATTTGTCATAACAAGTAATTTCTCAAAAGTAGCTTTTTATTTATCGTTATTATATGTAGTTAAACATTTTAACGGTTAGACACGTTTCTTGATAAACGTGAAAAAGATTCTATGAAATTTGAGTTGGGACAGACAAAGTACCTCTGTTTCGTTGGACGTGGCACTATAGGCTTAGGTGCTTGGATTTAGGTGAATGAAATGAGTTGATGAAATTGAGTTTAGAAAGGGAGAAGTAGAATGAGGGATGAAATTGAAGGAATATTGTCATAAAAGAAAAGTGGGACAAATCCACAAAAACAACCAAAAAGGAAATTGTGCCACATCCAATGAAACAGTGGGAGTATATTGAGGAGTTTGTCTCTTGAAAAATGATCTTTTCCATAAGGTTCAAATTACAAATTAGAGCAAATCAAGATAAATTTTTGGGTTGCATTAATCAGGTCATAAACTTATAATTATTACACATTGCATAATATTTTTTTAATGTTGCAACTAAAACTTTTTACCTTTTACTAAAATATTCACGATCTGCTTATTCAGATCATGTGTTCGTAATTTTATTTGTGATTTTATTTTTGAGTCTCCATTAATTTGGATTCGTCAGATCTGTGTTATTCAAGGTGTTTACAGTTTGGCCAACATTGACCGTAGTTGGATCAAGTGGTGTTATAGTTGTAGAAGATCAGTGCTTGGCGTATTGATATTGATGCGTTATACGCTCATCTCTTCCAAGTGGTCATGATTTTCGAATGAAGCAAGTTAATATCCCCGAGAACGATATTACAATTTTTATAAGTTAATTTGGTTATATAAAAAATAACTTTTTAAACAATATGAATTCATTTTTTTTATTAATCTCCTATACTTTGATAACAAGTCGTTTTTTATTGCACTTCCTCCGCTTCATTATATTTGGCACCCTTTTTATTATAGTATATTTTTCTAAATTTGTCACATTTCTTTTATGTCAAAAAGTTAATTATTTTCAATCACTAATCAAACTTTTTACTCCATCTGTTTCTCTATTAGTGGCTCATTACTTTTGTTGTTAAAATGTAGGAGGTGTTAAATGAATGGTTGAAATTGAAATGAAATGAGTAGATGTAATAAACTTACTATAACTAGAAAGTGAATTAGAAAGTGTCACTATTAGAAGAACAAAGAGAGTACTCTTTTCACTCTATTCTCTTCGCACATTTCAATATTTTTATTTAAAAAAAACTTAAAACCAATGGCGGAACTAAATCGAGGTGAGGCGGTGTGGCCGTCTCGGTAAACCCGGGTGAATTAAGGGAGTAATATTTTTCATGTCTTTGCCCGCCTCCGACTCATTAAAATTCAAAAGGGTTCCATACAAGAAGGAAATTTGTCCACCCCCGGAAATACCAATGTAGTTCATCCCCTCCCTCAAATTCTATCATAATTTTGCCAGTGCTTAAAATTATGATGTTAAACATAGCGAAACAAATGGAGTATTTACCATTACACCAATACACTCGTATATTTTCCGTACGTTTGAATTTATGGCCCTCATACAATTGGTGTGTGATTTGCTTAAACACCCCACACACTATAACGTGGGACTTGGGGAAACAAGAAGATATTTGGCCTTTGGATACTGTTATTATGATATGC